>PVKY010000002.1:0-48173 GCA_004027775.1 Bradypus variegatus | reverse complement strand
TCAATTACAACCGCACTGGATTCTCAGCATCAGCCTGGCTGGGTCTTCTCTCCTCCTTTTCAGAAACCAGATCCCAAATAAATCTCCCTTCTTCTTTGTATTTTTATTTTGAAAGCCCAAACCTGAAGATTCATTCGGTAGACTCACAGCCTTTTGGAGCTTGGTTCAGATAGGGGAGAAATATTCTTTTTAATTGTGTCTGAGGTCTACAGAAATGCTTTTCTATCCCCCCCCCCTTTAAGGACACACACAAAATCTTTGCTATACATGAAATTTTTTAAGTGTGTGTGTAGTGGGGGACAGAGTACAAATGTGCTTACTTAATGCATGGCTGTGGCCGAAGGGGGTGGGTTAAAGAGGCTGCCGGAGAATATTGGTTGAACGTCCAACTAAAGTTCAGAGTGACGTTGGAAGGCTTCTTCTTAGCAAAAGAGCCATTTGAAAAGGTTGGAAAATAAATGGTGATTTTTAAAATGGAAAAAAAATGTTCTCCAATACTCCACTAGATATAAAAGGGAGATATGCTTTCTATATAAATTTACATCTTCAAAAAGCAACCCCCCCCCCGCCAGCCAAAAAAAGTAAAAAGTACAATTCTGAGATCTGTCAACATAGTTACTCATTCCTGAGAAGCAGAAACCAGCTTCAAGTTGCAGGTCTAAGGGGGAAAAAAACAAAAAGCCCAACCCCAAACCCAAATATAACTCTGGAAATAATAAGCCAAGGGGGAACCAAAAGCTACTTTTCTAGGAAAAAAACACCTGCAACAAAGGCTGGAGAAAGCTGAAGTTTAACGTGAATCAAAAAGAAAAACTTGGTTTTTGCAATTAACTGGACTGAGAAAAAGGAGTCGGGGGGGGCACATTACAAGCAACTCATTAATTCTTTCCTGCAAACAATTTAATTAAATTCTGCTAAATACAGGAGAAACACTCATTGTGGAGTGCTTCTCCCCACCTCAAAAGCAAATTCCTTTGGGTCACTCCTCACCCACTCCCACCCCCCATCCCCCTGCAAACGCCTCCTCTGTCTCCAGGCTCCCCAACCTTCCAGCGGATTTCCAACCCAGGCGTGCACTCTCTCAGCTTGCAGGAATGGCAGCTCCTGGGTCTGAAAGCTGACACTTCAGCTTTTAGAAGAAATGGGGGAAAATAAGCTGTTGACTTCTTGGTTAAAGTATTTTCTTGTTCTAACTCATGTTCTTATGTCACTTGGCTTAAAAAAAAAAAAGGGAGAGAGAGAGAAAGAAGAGGAGAGAGAGAGAGAGATATGACTTTCCTTGAATGATCTGTTTAACCTAAGCCAGAGGAAAAAAAAGAAAGTCATTAATTACTTATGTGAGCTATTGCTTCAGAAAGACAATAAACCTGCCCGGTCGCCATGGATATGACATATTTGCTCTGAAAACAACACAATAATTAGCAAAGGGGAAAGATACAAGGAGAATATGCAAACTCCTGAGTTTAAAGCCACAGTACTCTTTTTCGCTCATCAGCCTCTGATCTTTTTGCCACCCAAATCAAAGAAATTTAAAAAAATACAGCAAAGGGGGAAATAACACAGAAATGGCTTCTCTCCCCTTTGAAACGAGTAGCAATAACCACTCTATTCCCTCCAAAATACAATAATATAGAAAGAGAACAAGGACCAGAGAAAGGTAAAAAAAAAAAAAAAAAAGTCAAGTATTACCCGCATTTTATTTCCTATAGCAGGGGCGGAGTCTGAGTTTTGTTTTTTTGTTTGTTTGTTTGTTTTGTTTTGTTTTTAAGTGTGCTCTTATTTAGCATTGGACCTTCTGGCCAGATATAAATTTATTTATGAAAGCCAAATGCCCTGTGTGTGGCTTACTCCTCCCCAAAGTAAATGGAAAAGTGAAGGGATGGGGGGGGCAGTTGAAAAAGAAAAACCAATATAATCAGAAAGCTCCAGCTTTATAGAGAGACATCCACTGCCCCCACCTCTAAGAAAATGGAACCTGGGCCTTACTTTAATATTAAAAATGCATTAAATGGTTTTAGCTACAACTCACTCCCTGAGGGTCATTAGGAAATGCAATCGCTTTGTATCATATCTGTCAGCGTGATAAATATCTGAGTTCAGAGTAGGTTCACAATTTTTCAGAATGTCAGAAACCAAGAGTTTTTTTCTTCTGCCTCACTTTCTTAATTCACTGCACCTACCATCCAAAGTCACAAGTCTACAGAAAAATACCTGAGCAGAGAAGGAGAGGAGAAAAAGTTGATCTCCTCTCACGGGCATTACTGATACTCTGCTAAAAAGCAGGGAAATTAGGACTTTAAAATATGGGGGTGCCTATCCCCCCTTCAAAATTTAAACACTCCATTAAGTTTGAGTAAAAACTCCTCTTCCCCTCCTCCCAGGGGCTAATTTTCCAAAAACAGATGGTCAGGATCTAAAAGAGAAGCACATATACCTCAACCCCCACAGGCAGAGAAATCTAACTTTGAACTTCTTTCTAAATTAAAAGGGAAGAGGGGCAAGATAAACTATTAATAAGTATGAAAAAATTTGCTGAGCTACAAGTTTTGTTTTTCTTATTCAAAAAATTATTTAAATACATGGGGAGCAGATAAAGTGGAGGTTCACATTTGACTGACTTTCCTATTTTTTTAAACAATGGTTTTTTTTTTTAGATTGGACTCTTTGATCTTGAAAGAATTTTGCTCTTATATGATGGGGGAAGGGGGTGGTGGTGAAATGATCTGTTTTAAATGATGATGCAACTTAGGATCAAAGCCTTCGCTTTCTTCTAGCCATAATAAGCTGTACTTGCCACAAAGCGTTGAGTCTCCCGGGCTCCTCTCCTTCATAAGAAGGAAATAAAATGCGCCGAGACTCGAGCAAGACATGAGGTCTTGGCAAGGTGCAAAGTCTAAAAAATAAAGAGAGAAAGGAAGAAAGGAAGGAAAAAGAAAAAGAAGAAAAGGCAGGGAGACACTGCCCCTTTAAACGTTTAAGTGCATATGGAGTTTGATTTCTGAAAGAGATCAGTTTAACATCTCCATAGAAACCAGCAACAGATTATCATCAACAGAATAAATAACTAGTCTAATAAATTAAACAGGAGGCATAAGATCGCTGGAAACCTGATTACTGAAGTTCAACAATATTCCCCATAAACTCTTGTTAACCGCTTCTAAGGTGGCTAACAAGATGGGGGTGGGGGGAACAAGCTCTCCAATTCGCCGGATTCCGGTGAGAGAGACTGTGGCCGCCGCCGAGAAGGGAGAAGTTTCCCCACCTTGTCCTGGAAAGGGTCCGAGAGCTCGAGTGAGGGGCAAACCAGTAAAAAACGAAGTTTGGTTAATGGGAAAGCGACTGGGGGTCGAGCGGAGGTAGCGCTGGGAGCCAGAGATGGCGCGGGTCGCGACGCCAGCCCGCGACGCACCACCTCGCCGCGACTAGGGCGCAAACCCGGCGCTTTGCGCTCGGCCGCCGAACAGCCCAGCGCCCCCTCCGGGCACGTGGAGCGCAGCCCGGGCGCAGCCCCCGGGGACCAACACCCCCCCCCACTCCCACGCCCGGCGCAGCTGCTCCTGCTCAGCCGGGACAGCTCCCTTTAGAACGGCGGCGCGTGTGTACGTGTGTGTGTGTACGTGTGTGTGTGTGTGTATGCGCGCGCCGTGGGACGGGTGGGGGGGCACCAATATATTACCCGACGATCTGTTTTCCAGTCCCCTCGCGCGCTCTCACCGCGCGCCTGTACTAGCCTAGAGACGTCCTAAATGTACCAACTTTGCCCAGCGGCCGCCGTACTCTTCCCTCCTCGCCGCCCCCGTCTCCTTGAGGATGCGGAGTGCTGGCGGGACACCCACGCGCACGGAGAGCCGCACCCCAAGCTCCTCTGGACCAACGACGGACAACCCCCCCGCCCCCCCCATTAGCCTCTGGATCCAGCCGAGCTTAGTGGAGTTCCGGCTCGCAGAAGTGGTGTTACCGCTGCTTTCCTGGTGGACAAATCACACACGCGCGCGCGCGCGCACCCGCACCCTCCCCAGCGTGACTGGAAGGAGATCCTCGCCGCGCCCAGGGCCGGGTCTCCTGGCCGAGGCTGGGTCCGGAGGAACTTGGTGGAGGGAGAAGCGGCCGCTGCCTCTGTCCACACTTCACTCCTCCCCAACTCCGGACCTGGGATGACTTGGAAAAAGAATCTGCGCCCACCCCACTAGAGAGAAATCTATTATTATTATCTTAATCTACGCCCCCAAAGTGTCCCTCCCGCTGTGATTGACGGCGCGTACACCTGTTCCCCTTGCCGAGGAGCTTCTAACATCGGGGACGGGCATTTCACCCAAACGCTCCGCAGAGGCCCCGCGCCCGCCTGCCCGCCCGCCCGCGCCAGGCCAGTCGCCTCCTGCACCCCAGTGCGCCCCTGCCCGCACCTCTCCGCACCCCGCAACCCCAGCAGCCGCCCCCTCCCTCCCAGGCCCGGCTCCCCGGCCCGCCCGCTCCCGGCCGCGCTGGCTTCGGGAAGAGAGAGAGAGAACAGAAAGCAAAACTTCCTGGCGGCCGACCGCCATCAGCTGCACATTCTACAAATGCCACCGAGTAAAAATAAACCGGCCGCCGCTCCGCCCGGCCGGCTCACCCCGGGCTGACGACTCAGCCCCCTGTCCCGGGAGCTCCCTGACTGTCGGCTGGGCCCCGCTCCCCTTTCCTGCGCGCCCCCTGGAGCCCCACTACCCGGGACTCCTCGACAGCTACCACGCGCTCCTTTGCCCTGAAGCCTGACCCCAAGTGACCGGGTGGCCCGACACCTCCCTCTGGTGACCCCTGCGCCCCCACAAGCTCCTTTTCTTTCTGCCCTCCGCCAGCTGCCTTTTTCAGCCGTGCGCCCCTGGATTTAGGACACCCTCACCCCAATTACTGAGCCCCGAGGCTCACCCTCAGCCCATCCTAGGGGCACAGTCCCCGCCAGACCCTCTCCCACCGCGGTCGTGCAACCCCAACCCCCACTCCGGAGCTCACCGCTCCACCCGCCCGCCGGCCGCCAGTCCAGCGTCCCATGTCCCCGGGCGCAACTTCTTCCCCAGCGCACACGACAGCAGCCCCAAGTCCCCCGAACTTTTCGCCAGGACCCAGGCGGGCTCCGGACGAGCCGCGCGGCTCTGAGCCGGTACCCCGGCTCCCTGAGCCCAACGTTGCCAGCCCTGTGCCCGGCGGGGCTGGGGGTGGGGGGACCGGGGAGTGAGGCGCGCCACTTGCCGCGCCCGGAGCAGCGCGCTTGAGACAAACTTCCCGGGCAAGAGGAAAAATGGGGCGCCGCTCCCCCTATCCAGGCAACCTCTTTCCTTCGATTTTCCACCGAGGGGTGCCCCTTGGCACCCCGCACCTAGGCGAGCACTGCCTACCTCTGCCGGCAGCACCTAAACCCCGACATCGAGCACAAGAGCCGGCTGGAGGGGTTCCCCACCTACCCCTTACCCTGGGCAAAGTCTTGCAAAGTCACCCCAGGCGCCCCTCACCCCTGCCTCCTAAGCCCTAGAGAGCTCACGACCCCCCGGCAGCGGGGGTAGGGGTGGGAGTGGGGGAAGGAGTGATTACCAGGTATTGGTGAGCACCTGCCCCCCCGGGAGCCCGCAGCGCGGGGGGCGCCTCCACCCTATTTGCAAAGTCCTGCACTCGCGCCTGGCACCTCCCCCTCTTCTCCCCTACCCCGCCGCCCCCTCAGTTGGAGTAAGTGACCCCCAGGAGCAGCAGCCCTCCCCTCCCCCGGAGCCGCGCGCCGGGCATTCCCCTGGCCACGGCGGGAGACGCGCCGCCCCGCGCCCGGGTGCCAGCCCTCCGTGCCCCCTGCCTCCCGCCCGGCCGGAGTTGGGTGGCAGCCGCCGCTCGCAGGCTGGCTGGCTGGCTTTCTCGCTCGCTCACTCGCCCGATCCCTGCTGCAAGCGGCAGCCCTGGGATTGGGGGGCTGCATCGGGGCAGGGGGCGAGGCGGGGAAGCGCCCCGGGAGGCCCGCGGAGCTGGGGGGCGTGGGGGAGCCGCGGCGGAAGGAGCGCCGAATCTCTTACCTGCACTTGGGGCGGCTTTGGGTGACTTTCCAAGTCCGGGGGAAAAATGTGTGTGTGTTTGGGATGGAGCGCCGCGGGCGCGCATGCGCTGCCCAAAGTTGCCGGATCCCGGATTTTTCGCTCCCCGTCTCCGCTCTAGCCCGCTGTGATTATGGAATTCTCCGCGGCCGAGCGGGCGAGTGGGTGGCATGCAAAACCCGGGCCGGATCGCGGGGCCGGGCTCCGCTCCACCCTCACACCCCCAGACCTTCCCCTCCCGGTTTCTTCCCACTCACCGCCCTGGTTTGAGCTCGGCTTGGGCGCGCGGAGAGACGCGGCATGCGGAGGTGCCTCCGAGCGCACTGCTCCCTTTTGCGACTCAAGGTTCCCACACCCCTCCAACTGACTTGAGTTGAGGCTGGGGCGGGGGGTGGGGGGGTTGATTAGGATAAGGAATGGGTTCCCTTTCACCTGTTCGGAACCAGTTACCACTTGAGGGACTAGCTCCTCTTTGCCAGTTAGAATGTTAGAATTGTCAAACCCAAAGGAACAGAACGTTCTCGCTGTTTTGATATCCGCTTTGCACTTATTCTTTGCACGGAGTTTTTCATTCATTCGTTCGGTCGTTCAAGAAATAAATACTTAAATGAGCAAGCTAGGCTTGGGAGGGGCGGGGTTGGGGGGAGAGAATTCACATTAAAACAAATGAATACTATTACTTCAGAGGGTGAAAGGATCCGTGAAGAAAATAAAAGAAGGCAATAGGATACAGAATGTCTTGGGAGAGCTACCTCCCCCTACCCCCCAGGTGTTAGGGGAGGATGTCTTTCAGGAGAGAACAGGCCTCTCTGGACGTCTATACTGCAAGAAAACCGCCCTCCTGCTCCCCAGGCCCACCCCTTCCCACCCCATCCCCCATCTCCCCCCGGGTGGTTTTAGGGGGCTGCCCAGGCTACACCTAGAGCAAGAACAGAGCCTGGCAGTCAGCATCATCCTGGGCCCTGGAGCCCCGGTCTGGCCCTTCTCAGCTTGGCCATCTGCATCCCAGAACCGAGTTAGTCACTCTACTTGTTTTCCCTTCTGAACAAGAAGATAGAAATAGTGTGAGATCTGAAAGAAAGGGAGGGAAGCATCCAGATGTCTAGATAGTAAAAGTAATTGACTACAGTAGAAATTAAATAGGTAGGTGATTAGTGAAATAAATGAATAAAATTAAAAGTACGGCCACATCTTTGAGATATGGTCAATAGCCGGCATTAAACTAAAAGAAAATACCACAGGCTGGTAAACATTTTTGCAGGCTGGTAAACCTTGGGGCTTAATCTGCAAGGTTTCGGAAAAGCCTCTCAGGACTGGAAGTGACCCAAAGCCCCAGATGATAATTGTCTACGACAGACATCTGCTGGGATACATTCCATTGCCCTGCCAAAAGCTGGAAGTCAATTGGTCCTGAGGCAAATGACTGAGGCTGGTCACTCTATGGAGGTGGCCAGGATTTGCCCTGTCTCCTAATATAACCTCCAGATTTGGGGGAGGAATCTACACTATCCCCCAACTTGCCCCCACCCCTAAATGCTGTAATGTCTGCTTGTTTAGACTGGCTGGAGAAGAAACCAGCACAAAAGTGGAGTTTGTCTCTTTACTGCTTGGGGGTCAGTTTAGGATTTGTAGACTACATATGCCCAGGCCTCAGAAAGGCCAGATTTGGGGATGGGACACACTTCTCACATTTATTTAGTTTTCTCTCCATAATGAACAGGGAGCAGCAAGACATTGATAATTAACAGCCCGCAGGACTCGCTGACCCCTTACACTCCATTGCCACCCACTCCCTCTTACCCCCAACCCGAATCAAAGGCATCCTCCAACCTCAGGGGTTGGATGGTCACTTGCCCCCTATCAGATCCTTGGGCCTGGTGACAGCCTGAGATCTCAAGCCCTGGCCTTGACATTCTGCAGGAGAAACCGAGGCAGCGTGAGAAATGGTGATGCAGTTCTTCCAACTTCCGGTTCAGGGCTCAGTTCACTCCTGGGCAGCATAAAGAAAGGGTAGTGGTTTGGGCTTTGGGGTCAGACCTAGTCACTCAACCATAAGACATTTGACCCCTGTGTGATTCAGTTGCCTTCACAGGAAAATGGGGATAATAATATAATATAAATATTATATAAAAAAATTATATTTTTTATATAAAATATATATATATAAATTTTTATATAAAAAATTATATATATAAATATTATATAAAAAATATAATAGTACCTACCGCCTGGGCTTGCTGAGAGGATAAAATAAGTTAATGCAGGAAAAATGCCAGGGCCAAGATATTGATGGATAAATGCCAGTAATTGTCATTGCTCCTTGGGACATCTTGTGCGCCCTCTGCTTCCCAACTCTTCCTGCCCTCTCTCCATTGCCTCTTACCTCCAGCAATAGTCCTCCACTCATTCATTCATTCAGCAGGCATCTGCTGAGCCCTGGTAAGGAGCAAGCCCCCACTACGCACGGAGCTGGGGAACTCATATTCCTCGTGGAATCACCAAGGAGCTCTCACCATAAGGCTCACACCACAAACACCAACCTCTCCAACAGCCACATCTCAACACACCAAACTTGTGTGAACACATAGAGTGTTCCCTCTGTCAATTCTCAGATACTTCTCAATACCCCCAAACCCCCAAAGGAATCTTTCCACCTCCTTCAAAGGAGCCTCATCTAGGGTGGGGGTCTCCTCCCCCTTTCCCTACTTCCATCCCCCAACTCAAAAAATGTTCAAACATCGTACCTCTGCGCAATCACTGCCCCAAAGTAGCCTTAGGTTCTCAGTCCAGCGTCTCAGTGCTGTCTTCCTCCATCTCTCGCTTTCTCTCCCTACCCTCACCCTTACTCATCAGGCAGTGCCTGAAATCAAATGCTCTTTCTTCTCGTTTTCTTCAATTTAGCATTTCTTGAGCTCTCCCCAGAATAGGTTCCAAACTCTGCTCCGTGGTCAGCAAGGTCCTTCGCAATCTGGTCACTCTCTGCCCCTCGGACCTCATCTCCCTCCACCCTTCCCCTGGGTCCCCCATGCTTCTGCTGCCCTGGCTTCTTGCTACCTTTGAAAACCCCGAGCTCACTCTCACCTCAGGGCCTTTGCACCTGCTGTTCCCTCTGCCCGGAGTGCTCCCTTGTGGGCCTGTCCCTTCTCATCGTCTCTGCTCTCAGGCCAGCTCCTCGGGGGCTTTCCCTGACCACCCGATTGAAGGAGTCCCCCAGCCTTTCTCTATCACTCTGCCCCATTTGTTTACTGGTTTGTTTACTTCTGGCTGCTCTGCCCCAGAATTGGAGCCCCTGGGAGGCGGGGGCTTTGTTCTGTGTCCCCTCATGTCCTCAGCACCTCAATAGTAGCATGCAGTGGGCCTTCCCTCCCTGTAGTGGTCACTGAATCAAGAGAAGCAGACACGGTCTCTGCTCTCAGACCTGTGCTGCAGGAGAATGACTTGGAGGACAATGTTTTGGGGAGTGAGGAGGAGGCTGATGCTACCCAGGAGTTCCCAGCAGCTGCCAGGTGGGCATCCTAGTCTTGCCTGTTTCGGCTCCCTGGCATTTGGCCGGGGCCTTACAGTGGGTAAAGAGACAGACGACCCTGGCAGACCGGACATCAGCACCGGAGACAGCACAGATGGGAGGGAGAGGGGCCAGTGGCAGATGCCCTCCAGTGGGCTGCACATGATCTAGAACATTCCCCTTTCTAAGTCTCCTGGGAGTCTCCAGGGAAGACCCCATGAGGCTCTCGATTACTGATTGCCAAGCAAATAAATGTAAGCCTGTCTCAGTTTGTGTATTTGGAAAAGCCTTGGAAGTAATCATAGCTCAGCATCCTGGCGGCATGTTTTTGGTCTCTGGTCCTCTTCAGGGAAGAGTAAAACCTGATCGCACGTCAAGAACTGATATTTATGGGGTGGTTATTAGGTGCCAGACATCACACTAAGCACTTGTTTTATCTCACTAGACCCTCACAACAACCCTACGGAGTAGTTTCTTTTACTAATATACCCATTACACAGATGAGAAAACCGAGGCACCGAAAATCACTTTCCCAGTGCTGAGCCAAGCAGTCTGACTCCAGAGCCAATGCTTCTAGTCCCAACACCACCTGCTCACCAGCGTTTTTACCTTTATTCTGAGCCCATGCCAGGATGAAACGATGTGCACTCATTGGGAGAAGGGGAAGGAGAAAGCAGCATAAATCTATCTTTTAACTGGAAATCTCATTTCCTGTTCGAGGTGGTGTGATTCCTCATGTGCTATAACCTGTAGCAAAACTCACCTGAACATATTTCCGTTCACTTCAATTGCTGAGTGCCCTTAAAGAGCTGACAATCTAGTAGAAAACAAAACCGACAGAAGAAATCGCAGGACAAAAGAGGGGCTCTCGCACCTAGTAAGCACTCCATAAATGTTAGCAAAGAAACACTATTTTAAATGATAAAAATGAAAGACTATGTGTTTATTTCTCTCCCCATTTTGAGATTCTCCTGTGGCAGGGCCTGTGTTTTAGGATTCGCTGTGCCTAGCATGGTGCTAAAGTCATAGTGTGTGCTCAATAGAAGTTTAATAACTGAATAATTAAACAAGCACCCAAGATAAGTGATTATGGTGATTACTGGGCAAGTTGTAATTAAAAAAAAAACTGAGTTCATTTCTTTTATTTATGGTATTCTTTCTAGGGAGTTCTGGGGAGGGAGAATGGGAGACATGCTTTTCCCCAAACTCTGAGCTGGGTCGCCAACCCCATCCGGGTTAAGGCTGAGCTTCGTGAACTTTGTAAGTCCACCCCAAAAATTCCCTTGTTCTTTTTGTAAAGTACATGATTATCTGTTTCTGACTACGTAATACGTGTTCAGTGTGGCAACTCTGAATATTCAGATAAACAGGAAGAATATCTAAATCATTTGTAATCCCACCACCCATGAATAATAATCAACCTGTTGTTGATGTTTGGGTGTATTTGCTTCCAGTCTACGTTTCCATCGGCTTGTTTGTTTTTTGCTTTGGGTTGTTTTATAAAATTTGACTCATACTGAACATACTGGTTTTTTTTCCAGCCTGCCAACGTCTAGTTAGCGTGAACATTTTCTCGGTCATTAGATCTGCTTCTGCAACATGATTTTTAATGACTGTATTGTAGGGTTTGATCATAATTTACTTAACCAGTCCCTCACTATTGGGAATTTTGGACATTGAACTTGCCTCCAGTTCTTTTCCTTATTATAAGTCACTCTAATGAACCTCTTTGTCCACAAAGAATGTCTGCAAAGTGGAATTGCCAAGTCAAAGAGTATGTACACATTTTAAAGCTTTTGACACCAGTTGCCAAGTTCCTCCTTCCCTGGAAGACTGTGTTCATACGCTCTCCCACCAGCTGTGTCTGAGTGAGCCGGCTCCCTACCCGCTCCCCACGGAGGTATCTCTTTCTTTCTTTCTTTCTTTCTTTTAACCCCTGCTAATTTAATGGGTGAAAGAATCTGTGATTCTGGTAATGAATCCTTATTAGAACCAAGCTGGTTGCAAGCAAGGACTGTTTCAAGGTTTGGCTGGCCTTGCTCAGATCCACAACCTCGGGTGGTGATGAGGACAGACTGACTGCTAGAAGCGGGGCACTGAAGCAGACAGCAGGGAGCATTTTCCAGGTTCTCGGAGGTCTCAAGGTTGGGAAGTTCTTCCTGCGCTCAGGCTTTAGTTAAGGCACTGGCTCCATCTTTGGGGGTGCAGGGTGGGGTCTCTCAGGCTTGCAGTCTCAACAGAGCTGAGCTTCTCTCTTCCTCCTACACCTCCGCCCATACCTTCCAGAAACCTCTCTCATCAGAGAAGCCTAAGGGATTTCTGTGCCATAAATACTACCTGTTTTCCTAGCTCAGTATCCATTTGTACCTGCTTTCATTTTCCCTGCCTGAGCTCCCACTCAGCTCAAGCCAGGGACATGCCGCTTTGCTCTCCCAGTTCAACCTTCTCCTTTCCTAATTTGCTGTAAGTAATTTACTTTTTTCTGTATGTATGTTTACTCCTGCCTGGTAACGAGAAAAATTACAGGTGACTAATTTATTCCTTTTAGGAAATGTTCCCAAGTCCCAGGGTCTCTGGTTTTGTAGCCCCTTCCAGTTTTAATATCCTCTGAACCATCTAACTTAAAACAATTATAATAATTTTAAATTTCTGAAAATAAGAGTAATTCATGTTCACAGCACACAATGTGGGAAAAACAGAGAAATACAAATATTGGAATAGAAAATCAAGAACACACATAATTCTACAATTGTGTATTTGGGTGTGCAATGGAAAACATCCCAAATCCTAGGAACTGGACATGAAAAATAAATAAACAAGAGCATATAAATGAATCCCACCAACTCATCTTACTGAGCCCCCCTCAGCAGGCTGCCTGGAAGATTTGAGGATACGTGTGGACAGAAGTGATTTTCACACCTAGGTGTAAGAGGTGAGTCTCATTTTATCCGTGGGGGAGGGTGGGTGGGTGGTGAGGGGGGCGTGCATCTCTTTACAGGAGGGCTGGGCCCATGGAGGCCTCGGCTGTGCTGGGTTTGCACGCTGGAGGACAGCTTGCGCTGTCAGTAGACACTGGAATACAGACAGGTACAGCCAGGTGAGGGGCAGGGCTGCAGCTGACATCACCTCTTACCCAAAGATCCGCGGGCCCACACCTTAACCCCTCCCACGCCTGCTGGGGAGGGGCAAGCCTGGCGCCGGAGCCAGGTTGAAGAAGGTAAACAGAGTCATGGGAAAGTCACGTGACCTGCCTCCCCACTCTCAACTGGTCTTCAGGGCAAACGCCACACTCCCGTGGCCTCTGGTCCCTGCCACCCTGCAGGGACCCTAACCTTGGCCCCTGCTCCTTCCTCTTTCCTCCCCACCTCTCCCAGCTCCAAAATCAGCACCAACTTCTTGGAGCAGAAACAAAGGACACCAGGCATGGCCCTGCTCGCTGCCTGTGTCCGGGGATGCAGCCACCCTGAGATTGGCGTGGCAAGGCCACGGGCAAAAGGAACCTGACTTGGGACTGTGGAAGTGGCCCTGCCCCCTCCCACCCAGCACCTGTGCCCAGAGCCAGCTGCCGCCCATGGCACAGTGGCTCACAAAGGGCGGGGCCGGCTGGGTAGGCAGGAAAGGGCTGTTTTGCAGATGAGGTGCCCTCATCGTGTCACACGGCAGGAGTGCCAGGTAGCCGGATGGAGGAGGGGAAGGGCTGCCTGGCTGTGCCAAGCTGGCCCGGATCTGAGCGGCAGCCCAGCTCGCCTCTCCAGCCTCACCTCTCACCACTGCCCCATTACACATCTGCACAGCCTCTGCCCCAGCGCATGGAGCGCCAACTCTGTCCTGCTCGCTCTCACTGTTGGGCCTTTGTCCAGACTCTTGCTCCCGCCCATCTTTACTTGTTCTCCTCCCACTCATCCATTAGGACAAAAATAGGAATCACCTCCTCCAGGGAGCCTTCCCTGATTCCCCTTAGCCAAGACTGGGTTGGATGCCCCTGTCTGTGCTTCACCAGCCTCCTTGTTCTCCCTGTCAGAGTACTTACTATGCTATATTATAATTTAGTCCATCTTTTCCCTGTGCCTCCACTAGATTGTGTGTGTGTAATCTATTTCTGAATAATCGGTGATGGGGGAGTACAGGTTTTGGAATTAGGTCACCGGAGTTCAAATTCCTGCACTGCTACTTACTAGCAGTGTGAACTTGGGCAAGTTCTCCAACCTTTCCCAGCCTTGGTTTCCCCATCTGTAAAATGGCAACAAATTCAATACCTGCCTTTCAAGGTTGTTGGGAGAATTAATTGAGATCATTCATGCAAAGTACTTAGCCTGGCTTCACACGTAATAAACAACTGTTGTTATTATTATTATTATTTCTAGCATCTAACAGAATGCTCAGAAAACCCCGGAGGTCCAGTCAGTGCCTTTGTGTTCGATAGGCACACGTGTGAGTGACGTGTGGCATGTTCCAGGGCAGGGGGGCGGGGAGAGAACCAGCCTGCACACGGAGGTGGGTCCTGTAAGGATGTGTGTGTCCACTTCAAAGGGTAATGGGCTGGTGATTTATGGTTTGAGCTAAAAGAAAAAAAAAATTAAAAAAAAAAAGACAAACCAGTGTTTGGTAATGACAAAGTAATTAGCTTTTTATTATTTTCCAATAACATTCAGAGGGAGTGTAGGCCTCAGTTGTGGCCCTAACGTCCAACCTGGCTCTCTGGGGCTTAAGCTACCCCCATTCCCTCTGCCCCTCCAGGGAAAAGGCTGGGGCGGGGACTCCTGGACACAGCAGAGGTCAAGGACCTGGGGAGAGGGGCTGCTCAGACTACAAAACAGGAGCCTCTGAGAGAGAGTTCTCCCAGGATGTGGCTGAGTTGCCCACATAGGAAGAACCAGACCCAGAGCCTGGGAAATTTACAGGGAAAATTTCAGAGTGAGACAATGAGGCCCTGAGAGAAGCACAGCCACACAGCAGGTTAGGGGCAGACGGGAACAGAGCCCAGGCCCCCTGACCCTCAGGCTGGCAGTCTTCATGCTGAGTGACTTACTTGAAAATGGGAGTCTGTCTGATCCTCCAGATTTGCCTCACATTTCTACCTGGAAAGTTCCTGCTTTGTTAGAAGGTGATTTTTTCAGGGTCCTTCAAGGGGTTCTTGGAGATATCATTTCAAAGGGCCAGGACCCTAGATGTTAACTAGACCACATTGCAATTGGTGTTAGCTATTTAGCAAGTAGTCACCCCAAAGATGGCTTTTTCCAGGGGCCTGTAAGGAGAACAGATCAGCCTTAGTCTCATTCATTCACGCAATGATTTATCCATCCATCCATCCATCCATCCATCCATCCACCCATCCATCCATCCACCCACCCATCCATCCATCTACCCATCCATATATCCAACAAACATTTGACGAGTGCCCCGTGTGCCAGGCATATTGCTAGGACCTGAGGATCTGGGGATGCTGAGATGCATGAAACAGAATATTGAGGACAGCCAAGGAAAAAAACTCAGTAGAGCAGGAGTCGTCTCAAAGACACCAAGAAGTAAGTGCAGATGGATGAGAGGATCTGACAGAGTGAAGCCCCCTGAGTTCCAGGCTCTGCTCTGTCACTACTCACTGCAGGGTCTTAGCCATGTCTCATCCATTCCGTCTTTGCTATGGTTTTTTCCTCTATCAGTCGAGAAGGTTGGACTCTCTTGGAGGGCAGGTGGGTACCATACATGGGAGACCCCTTGGGGGAGTCCTCTTTCGAGTGGGAGGTTGTGAATGTCCAAGGGGGCAGGGAATGGGCGTTCCCTTGATTTTCAGTGAGAGGATGAGGACCAGAAGATTCTGGAAAAATAAGGGAAAGGAAATGAAGGGTGAGGAGTCTACCCCTGCTCCACCCCACTCTGTATCTGGAAAGCATTGCTCTGCTTTTCTCAACCTGCCTTGTGGCTCCTGCCCCTTTGTCCTCCGTTCCCCACTTCCCAGCCCCTTCCTCCCTGCAGCTGTGATAACCCACACGTCACACTCTGCCCTCTGGAATTTATTTTAAGGTCTTGGCTTGTTTATTTATTTTATTTAGAGGTTTCTCGGAGCTTTGTGGGGAGGAAAATTCGAATGGGGTGATTATGAAATACTATTTCACCTCGCTGTTCATTCACAACAAACAAAGAGAAATGATTGGTGATTAAAAATGCATTCTCTTGGCTTGTTTTCTTTTGTTTTACCATTATGAAAATATTATAAATACTGAATACTAATCTGGACCTGCAGGGACCTCACAGACCTTCCACAAACCCAGGCTCCTGTTCTTCCCTGGGACATCTTCACGAGCCCCCTTGTCCCCCTGGGGCCCCAGGTGATGGCTCAGACCCACCCAAGGCCCCTGGCATTGAGGTGGTCCCAGGCTGAGGGGCCTACCCTGCCCAAGGGGCCACAGAACCTGTTCCCTCGTCGTCCTGAGCAGCCTCACCCATTCCTCGCTGGTCAAGGACAAGAGTGTCCCCACCTGCTTGTCCTTGTCCCTTGCTTTGGCAGAACCTGGTCAAGGAGAGCAGAACTGTGAGTATCAAGACCACGTGATTCATCCAAAAGTTGCTGCCGAAGAGACGATCCCCAGAGTCAGGCTGCCCAAGCCTCACTCTGCTCCCCCTCTTCCTGGCTGTGTGACCTTGAGCAAGTGGCTGTACCTCTCTGAGCTTCTGTTTACTCATCTATAAGATGGGGGTGAAAATGGTACCCACTTCTTAGGGTTGTCTGAGGATAACATCCTAGCGCAGGGGTGGCCAGCAGAAGTGCTTGGTAAATGTTGGCTCCTAGAACATTAATATTCCTCCTCGGGGTCTCAGGTTCTCCTTCTGGAAAGTGAGAGAACTATGCTGGCTGCCTTCTAAATTCCCCCCAGCTCCAGGGCGGGTGCAGTGGGGATGTCCTCACCCACCTTGAGACTCTGGGAGACCTTGGCTCCTGCCCGTGAACACAGCCTGAGGCTTCTGGGGAGCCCCGGACCTCCTAATCGGAGGCTGCTTCCCACATTCTCTTTCTGAGCCATCAACGGGACACTTGCCCGTTTATTTCAATCACAAACAAATAAATAAGAGTCAAAGGGCCTGGTCCAGTTCCATAGTGATACCCAGGGTCCAGATAAATGGTGAACCCCGCAACTCAGCATTCCTTTTCTCTTTCACTTTATTTAACCAAATTAACTGCTCTCCATGTCCCCTGCGTGTGCGTGTCTCTCTCTGTCATATAAAATACAATCACGCCTGCTTGCTACATGTTTCAGATACTTTATCATTAACATCAATTCCAGCCAAATTAGGAGTTTCTCCCAACATAATTGCCCTTCCCATTATCCAGCACTTTATTTTTTCAAAGCACTTTCCGACCATTAATTAGTTAACCCTTAGGACACCCAGAGCCAGTGTTCAATGTCACCCTCCCCGTCTCCCAGCTGGGGAGGAGGGATGGGGAGGGGTCAGGTGGTTTGTCGGAAGTCACCCTGGGTGTGGGGGCTGGGGGCCACGGCTGGACCTTGGAAGTCCTCTCTCCAGCCTCCATTTTTTCTTCTGGGCCAGGTCCAGGCCTCAGTTGCAACAGACTCTGAGCCGATCTGAGCAGGTGGAGTCTGACACCTTTACCTCCCCTCACCCCGATCCTCGCCCTGGCCCACCAGGTGCCGGAAGGTACAGAATAAAATGCCGCTATGCCACGGGGAGCCAGGGCCAAGGGAGCGGAACGAGACACCCTCAGACAAAGAGACGAGCAGGTGCCATGTCTAAGGCCAAACCATTTCTTTTTCCCACAATCAACAAGCTCCCGTTCAGGGCCTAAAAGGTGCAGAGTAACAAGACCTCCCTCCTCCAAAATGCCAAGTTAAATGAGGTGCATTTGGTAGGATGGTTTTGGTTCCTTGCAACCAAAATAAGGGAAAATTTGGGAATCATCTGAAAAATTGACATCTCTGGGGCCCCCATATGGGCAGTGGTTGTGGTGACCAAGGGCCCGACTTCCTAGAAAATTCTGCCAGTGCTTTTTTTCTTTTCTGGGTGCAGCCATGGTCTTTGTCGGCCCTGAGCTGGGTGGGCCAGTTAAAACTTTGGAGCAGACGTCCTGGGATGGATGACTCAAGGGGAGCCATCTGTGTTTGAAAGTAAAATGATTTATTCCTTGGACAGGATTCTGGCTCGTCAAGATGAACTCTGCTTGTGGCTGCTAGGGATACACTGTCGAGCCACCAGTATTTTACATTTATGGCCACTCCGTAGCCCTAACTTCTTTAATGATTTTTTTTTTCCCTTAAAATACATGAGCTGGCTCCCACAGGGACATTGCCAGGAACCTTCAGAGAGGTCTTCCAAGCTGCTCATTAAGTCAGAGCAGGGCTTCACGGGCGCTTCTGTTTAAGGGGGCACAGCCACCTTCCGGCTGCCTCCAGGCTGGGCTCACGTGAGCTAAGGCAGCCCTGAAGATAGAACACCAGTTACCAGACTGGGACCTTTCGCCTGCCTCCCCCTTCCTCTCCCACACTACTCAGTAGAGAAATCAGACTGCAGGGAGCTTTCTCCATCCAAAGAATTAGATCCACAGACAGACACCCAGAGGTCTGAATCCCAGCTCTGCCACTTCCTAGCAGTTTGACCTTGGACAAGATGACGTCTCTCAGCCTCAGGTTTTCAATTGTCAAATGCAGTTGGTGCAAGGGCCGAGGGAGACGAAGGAGCTGGAGGTCTCAGCACAGTGCCTGGCCGATACTGAGTGCTCAGTGGATGTGAGCTCTCATTTTGGTCATGGAGCACATTCCAGCTTTTACCACAAGTTTCATTCCTCCAACCTCCTGCTTTCACTTTGTCTCCGTCTAATTTCTTTCAAGCTCTGACTCTGAATATGTAAGCAAGATGACATGACCAGACAAGACCCTAGTTCTTAAGCTCTTCATTTGGCAGAGGGGAATGAGCAAATAAAGGGGGAGAGGCCTAGTTGGTCCCAAGCCCCCACCTGCTGCCAGAGATGGGGTCCCCTCCAGGTGGCCCTCAAACCTCAAGTCCAGCCCCATAAACTCCATGAGGGCAGGACACTATGGGTCCCTCCAGGGCTGTATCCCCAGCACTACGCCGAGTGCTTGGCAGGTGGTAGGTACTAGTTGAGTACTTGCATTGTGCACAGAACTGTACTCTTCTTTCTGGGTCCTGGGATTTTTGTCATGTCTTTTAAGCTTCTGGAGTTCTGTGAAATAGTAGATTAATAGCTCAGGACTGGCAAAGCCATGGTAAACTTTTTCCTCACTGCCCCTGCCTTTACAGCCTCAATTAAAAGGATGATTTTCCAATGGTATTCCTCCCATCAGGCATTCGTGTGTTTAGTTATTCACTGAACAAACACTTAGCAAGTGTCGCATCCAGATGACCTGGGTTGGAATCTTGGCTCTCCCACTCTCCAGCTGGGAGAACTTGGGCAAGTGCCTTAACCAACTGAGCCTCTGAGTCCTCGTCTGTAAAAGGAGGTGATCGCCCCCACCCCACAGGGCTGTTGTGAGAATTTGCTGGGACATGAGTGCCCAGTGCTTTTTCCAATGCCTGCCATCAATGGCACCTATTTTGATAATGGGCTAAACTTAGTGCCAGGACAACAGGGGCGTGCAGAGTTGAAGCTGAGTCTTGGCCTGTGAGGGGTTTATCGTATCACGGATGAAGTTCCCTGTAGGACCATTAGCCCAGCACCCATGTCCAGGCCCAGCAGGTACATAGTAGACACTTGATAAATGTTTGTTGAATAAATAAAAACATGACCGAGATGATGAATACATGAAAGATAATAGCTTCTATCAATCCAGGGCCAACCACATGCCAGCCATGCTCTACGGAATGTCCACGTATTAGCTTGTTTAATCTTGCAGCAGTCGTATGAATAGGTGCCATCATCGTCACCTCCTTACATGCAAGTCAAAGCCCAGGAGATCAGGTGACTCACTCGTGGGCATACAGGTAGCAGGTGGTGGGGCAGGAGTCGGACCCAGGCAGTGTGGTGGCAGAGCTGCTCCCAAATCCACTGGGCCATGGTAGAGCCTCTGGAAGGCAAGGGGACGGAGGAGGGTGCAGGGGGACCTGGGGGGTCCCTCTCCATGTTCTCAGCCTGTGCCCAAGCAAGGAGAAGCATTTCCTCTGAGTCCTGACCGCTCTCCCCAGCACATTCCCACCGTTACCTACACAGGGAATTAAGACTCAAATCCTCATTTGACACGATGCAGGAGGATGCTAAGTACTTAAGCGCTAATTAATTAGTGAGCTGTACCCGCTGCCACCAGCCGCTGTAGGAAACCTCAAACAGACCCCCAGAGCGTCAAGCGCCCTCCCTGTGATGAGGCCAGGGTGCCAGCCGAGCATGGGGTACAGAGAAGAGGGGGCTGCATGGGCAGCCCCAGGCCCTGTCGCTGGTGAGAAGGGGGTCTGGGCCAGCTCAGAGCCCTGCCTTCCCGTCTTCAGAAACCAATGGGGGCTGGAGATCCTGCGCTGGCCAGGAGTTAGGATGTGCTCTCCCCCGCTCAGCAAGCTGGGGTTTGTCTGACTTTGCAGCAGGCTCTCAAGATTCCAGGGGCTGCACTGATCCCCCCAGATGTGGGCTAGGGCTTCAGCTTGAGGAGGGTGGGGTCTTTGGGGACCTTTTAGACAAAAGGGAGGCATCTTACTCCTCCAAACCAGCTGGTATGTGTTTTCAAGGACCTGCCCAAGGGGCAGCCAGTCCTCCCAACCCTGATGGGCAGGGGTCCCCTAAAGCGAGCTGCACTGAGGGAGCACTGGCTTGGGACTCAGATTCTCGCCTCCCCTCTTGACCTTGGTCTCACCATGGATGTCTGGACAAGGTCAGTCTCCTGGGTGGAGCAGGGTGGGCAATTGAAAGCCAGGGCTTTGGAATCAGACTGAATGTGAGCCCCTGCTCCGCAAGTCAGCTTCTGACCCTCAGTTTTCTCATCTGTAAAATGGGACCAACAGTGCTGCTGCCTGTTGTGGGGAGAAGTGGGGGGTGCATGTGAAGCACCTCACACGGGGCCTGGCACACAGTAATCACTCAATAAACAGTAACCGGAGTTGCCTCTAGCGTCTCGGGAGTCTTTCCTCTTGACTCGTGTTTCTGGAGCCCTGTAGAGAGATCAGTCATCCTGGTTTCCCCAGGACTATCCTGGTTTTAGCACTGAAAGTCCCACATCCCAAGGAACCCTCAGTCCAGGACACATCGTCACGGTCGGTCACCCTGCCTGTGGCCTGGGTAGGACAGAATGGGGGAGGGGGAACCGGCCATTGTTGGGCAGAAGTGGTCTCCATCCTGCCTTCTCCCAAGTCCGGACTCACTGGGACCCCAGGTCCGGATGCCCCCTCCCCAGAGCTGGTTGGACCTGGGAAGGGCCCATGGGGGTTGGAGTCCTGGTCGGGCCTGTGGGTGGCAGAGCCAGCACCCTGGCCCTGGGCGGAAGCTGCGATAATGGCCCCAGCCTCCCGCCTCCTGCAATATTTGCTTAACAATCAGCTCAGAAACGGCATTCATTGTTCAGGACAAAAATGAAAAACATGAGGCTGGGGCTTGTTTTCTCCTCGCTGTCTGAATTCTTCTGGGCCCTTGGGAGAAGAGGACGGGAAATCAGCGCCGCTGCCACCCTGAGGGCAGACAGAGGCTGGAGTCGGGGCACCCGGGGCCTGTCCCCCACCTCCACCTGCAGGAACCTGGGGGCAGGTCCTCAGTTTCCTCCGGGGGTACTGCAGATCAGGAGCTCAGGAAGTCAGGAGATCCTTGGTTAAGCTGAAATAACTATTACCCCAGCCCTGTCATTGAAGCCTCACCCCATTTCACAGACAAGCAAGGAGAGGCTCAGGGCACTCACCTTCAGCGCCGACATCCACACCAAAGCCAGCCAGGGGAGGTGGGAGAGGGAAATGCCGTTTGGAATCTCGGGGAGCCGGAGTCTTCTCAGAAATGGGCCTTTTCTTTAAACGTGTGTTTGCTTGTTAAACACCTTTATCGAGGGCTGAGGAAGTGGGGTGGAGGAAGGAGCGGAGGGGGCTTTGCCCCTTTCTGCAGACTCAACACCCAGCAGCACTCTTGGGACCCTTCATGCCCAGCCCCCAGCCTGGGCAGCCCCCTCCACGTCCCAGCCCCGGCCCCCTCCCCTGCCACCCACAGGAGTGGGGAGCAGGGAGCAGCACCCAGCTCACCTGCCAGGGCGGGCTGCCCAGCATGCATGTGGGCAGGGGGCAGAGACGGAGTGTGCCCAGGCAGGGCCAGGGGGGCCGGGGGTGCTTGCCCTCATCCCCATGATACAAGGGAGAAACTGAGGCTCAGAGAGGCAGAGTCACTGGCTCAAGGCCACCTAAGGCAGGGCCCACACTGAACTGAACCCAGGCCTGCCCGACTCTCGATTCCCACAACCGGTCTGGCCGGGTGACATTAAGGAACAGCTCTGCTTGGAGTCAAATCCTGACTCTCCCACCCACAGCCGTCGCATAAATCACTTCCCTGATCTGTGCCTCTGTTTCTTCATCTGTAACAGGGTTCTGGTGAGGACTCAGTGAAAGAGTGCACGCAAGGCATCAGGCCACAGCAAGGACTTGGCAGAGGGTGGACGGCATTAAAATTATCCGCAGTCAGATATTAGCATCGTGAATTCGTGGCACAGGCTGCCTCCTTGAAAGCGGAAAGCTGGCAGGGGTCTCCCTGAAGCTTGGGGCCCTGTATCATATTCAAGCTGCTCCTCCCACCCCTCCCCACCACCCCCTTTCCTTGGAATGATTCTTTTCCTCCTCAATCCCCAGTTCTGGTCGTTTCTAAATGCCCTGGTCTTGTCAGAACCACCCGAGACCATGTCTGCCTGAGGGCTGCACAAGTGCCCATGGACCCCTGCCCCATGGTGGGGTGGGGGGCACCCTGGCCTGAGACCTGGGGCCTGGGTTCTCGCCCCAGCTCATCCTCAAATTCACACCCACCTCTCCCCAGCTCTGGGTCTCAGTGCTCCCATCCATAAGCAGAAGGTTGGACTAAACAAGCCCTCCAGGGACCCCAAGAGACTAAGATGTGGGAACCGTAGACTCTGTGAGCCAAGGAGGGAGGAGCCATAAGTCCAGTCACCCTCAGTTTCCCCCAGAATTCTGCAGCCTCCTAGTGGGGCACTGGTCCCCGGGCTGGCCCCACCCCCCTGCTGCCCCAAAGCAGCAGATCTGAGCCATCCCTCCCTTGCTCAGAGGCCGTCAGGGGCTCCCCAGGACCTGCAGGAGCCATGTCAGCCTCCTTCACCCGACTCGCAGGGCCCCTTCTGGGGTGCCTCTGCCCTTCTCCGGCCTCACCCCCTCCCCTCCACTATCCCCTGCTCAGATACCCTGGCCTTCCGCCCTCCCTCCAAAGGACCACGTGGTCTCGCCCCCAGGCCTTTGCACATGGTGTTTCCTGGGTTGGGAATGCCCTTCCTACCTGCTCCCTGCCCTGGCCTGCTGTTCACAGGCCTCAAATGAGACAGGATTCCCTGACCTCTGACCTGAGCCACGGTACCTGCCCCTCCTCTGAGCTCCCAGGGACCCCCGCTTTCCCGAGAATGAGCCATCACCTGGTTCCCACCCTCAAGTTGCTTCGAGTCCCGGCCAGGAAATGAAGCAAATGCATAGGTCCTTGTTCATTCATTCATTCATTCAATTCATTTTTCATCCAACAAGGATTTATTGAGCACCTACCATGTGCTTTCCGCCAGGGCTGAGTCTGGGGAGCCTGCGCTCTTGGGAACCTAGAGACCTGGGGATGGAAGGTTCATGCTGTTTAGAAACTGCTGTGAGAATGTATGAAGGCCTCAGAGCACCCACAGGGCCGGGACCATGTGTCACAACCACGGCCCTTCCCCACCACAGGGCACAGCAGAGGGCTTGACATACAGAGGGGCTCAACCAGTGTGTGCTGAAGAGAACTGACAGGGTTCTGTGTTAGAGGCTTTGTGTGTTCCAGGTGGGAAGGGGTGACTACTGTGGGCTGCAGCAAGCATGGAGGGCTTCTTGGGGGAGGTGCTTGGGGGCAGGGCCTTGAAGCCCGTGGAGGATCACGGTATATTGGAGGGTGGAGGACAGAGGGTGGTTTCTAGACATGGTGGAGCTGAGACACAGGAAGGAAGAGCTGGGAGTGTGGAGTTGAAATGGTGTAGGGGACATGACTGCAAACATGGGGGGTGAGGGTCCTGTCTGTGAACCACACCTGGAAATAAGTCAGGCTGTGCTTTTGGCCCCCATACCGGGGACCTTCCATGTTTTGTTCTAGCTGGGGGTGACCGGCAGCCACCGTTCTTGCCCATAGGGAAACCAATGCCTACAGTCAGGGAGGAGGGAGGGTGCCCTCCCCCAGCCCCAGAGTGTGGGGAGTGCCCTGGGCAGGGCTTGCCCCGACCTGTCATCCAGGCTGCACCCTCTGCCCTGGGACGTCCTGTACCCAGGAGGATCTATCAAAGGGACAAAGGTCCCCATGGGGTGCAGACACCCCAGGCTCAGTCCTGGCAGCCTGCCCAGCCTTTGGCTAAGGCAGGAACCCCCACCCCCAGTCCTACCACCTCAGGCCTTGGAGCCGGGAGGCAGGGAGAAGGGGCCTGGGCCTATCCCCCTAGGGGCAGGGACACCCAAATTATGTGAGGATGGGATGCTGCTTGGCAGGTACCCTCCACCTGGAAAGGCTCAGGCAGGAGGTAGGAAGTAGAGTGTTAAGAATCTGGTCACTGGGGTCCAGGAGTCTTGAGTTCAAATCCTGATCTAGCTGTGTGACCTTGGACAAGTCACTTGACTTCTCTGAGCCTCAGTTTCCTCGTCACCAAATAAATGGGATTGAGAACAGTCCCTACTATTCATGATTCATTCAGAAAATGCCTGAAAACACCTACCAGAGAGCCTGGCACAGAGGAAGTGCTTAATCAATCGTAGCCATTGTCTGCTGTTATTTGGAGAAACAGATGGACAGGTGAACAAGCTGGAGAGCAGGAAGCCCTGAGCCCTTTCTGGAGGTCCTGGAGAGAAGGAAGCAGCTCTGGGATTCTTTTAGAGATAGAAGGCCCTATCCCCATGATGACAGGGGTTCCCCAGGGTGTAGGCCAGGGGTGAGGTGAGGAAAGAGACACAGACTGGGGGGCAGGGGGATGGAGGTGTCTTCAGGCCAGCAGGACTCGGGCTCCTGTATCGCTGAATCAGGGCATGGGGGCAATCAGCTGTTAGAAAGTGGACCTGGGTTTTATTGTTGCTAAATGTTATCATCCTTGATAAGAACCAGATTAAAAGGAGGGAGGAGGGGGGAGGAAGAGGAGGGGGGAAGCAAAGTGCAGCTTCGGCCTTGCTGAGCAAGCCCTTGGCTCCTCTCTGGGGCCCTGGTCAGGGTCCCTCAGGACCCTGGAGCCAAGCCCCCTCCTGGGGGACTGGAGAGACGCGAGGGGGCCTGCCTGGTGCAAGGAGGGGCAGGGGCTTCCCAAGCTAAGGGCTCCCGCACGGGGAACACAGCCTCACTTTTCGGTACTCTCTGCTGTCATTGTCACCTGGGGTTGCCTGCTAATCTGACCCAAATGAGGGACAAATCTGGGTGCAAATCCCAGCTCTGCCACTTCCAAGCTCTGCGAGCCTCAGTTTCCCCATCTGTAAACCTTGTTGGTTACTGAGCCTTCTCCAAGGCTCTGAGTGAGAATTAAATGAGGGGAAGGAGGTGGAGTTCTGCTATGTGGAAACACTCCTGCCTCCTCTTGCTACTTTGATCAAAACAATAAATGAAGTTTCCTGGGCCACTTTTGGCCTGGCTCTTCTCTTGTCTCTCTCCAGCTCCCTCCTGCCGTCATCCTGCCCGGGCTGGCCTGGTCTGACCATGTGGGGTCCTGGCCAGAGGACTGCTGGGCCTCTGCCCTGTTCTCTCTAAAGCCTCCTTCACCCCTGTGGGAGGCAGGCAAGGCTCAGGGTGCCCATTTTACAGATGGGGAAATTGCAGCCTAGAGAGCCAGGGGCTTGCCCAAGACCAGAGTTGCAATCCGGGAGCCTTGGCTCTCCAGCCAGGGCACTTCCACCTTCTCAGCCAGCCTCTCTGCCCCTTCGGCCCCTGGCAGGGGAGGGGTCCTGGCCTCAGAGGGCCCCAGACTTTTGGGGTGTCGGATTAGCATGGCCACCAGGCCCCCAGCCCCAGGAGATGCCTCTGCACCGGGGACAGGCTCCCCCAGCCCACCCCCCACGAACGGCCCCACAGGCATTCCTGACCATCAGGGAAGGCTATAAAAAGCAACACTTTTCAGCCCCACAGTGTGACCTGTGCGACTTCACAGAATCCAACGAAAAACAGAGATAACCTTGGGGAGGTCTGACCTTCAGGAGGCATGGGGAGGGGGGGCACCCGCAGTCTGCAGCCGGGACTGGCAGCTTGGCCTGGGTCTGGGGTGAGGCGGGGGCATGGCAGGAAACGAAAACACAGAGCCTCTTGGTAGCCATTGGAATAATACTTATTGTTATAATCAATATTATGACTCGAGTCACCAAGTACCTGGGGCTCACCCTGGGCCCTCTCCCGTGTCCCATTTGACAGATGAGAGGAATTAAGCCCAGAGAGGATCAGTAACTTTTCCAAGGTCACACAGCTAGAAAGGAGGGGAGCGGGTGGACTTAACAGCCCCGCTCTCCACATGCCCATCGATTGCATCTTCTTTCAGCTCTTCCAGCACCCCAAGTTCTCTGTGCATCAGGACATTTGCACTTTCTGCTCCCCCTGACTCCCCAGCTTGTCTCTCCTCTCTTCGCCAGCAAACGCCTCCTCATCCTTCAGATTTCAGCTGGAATGTCACTTCCTTCAACAGGCCTCTCCAGACCAGCTCGTGAACTCATGCATCCATGCATCCATTCATTCTGCGTGCATTTATTGAGCACTTAGTATGTGCCAGGCTCTGGTCTGGGTGCTGGCAACACAGCTGTGAACAAAACCGACAAAAATCCCTGTCCTCGAGGCTGATGTCCAGAGTGGGTCACTGAACTTAGGGCTTCTCTAACTGCAGTTGTCACCTCGGGGAGGACATTGTCACATGTCGGGGGATCGGTGGTGGGGAGATGAAGCTGCAGCATCAGATCAGTCACCCCGATATTCATCAATTCCCCTCTTAAATTTGGAGGGGACATTATCTTTTATTTAAACACTGTGGCTCTATTATGGACAGCACGTCAAACTGATGTAACTTTTAAGAGGAAGACAAGACTGATGGAGGCCCCTTGGGCTTTCACCCTCAGGCTGCGCTGGTTAGGGGCTACTCTTTACAAAACCTGGGGGGAGAAGGTTTGAGACACCTTGGCCCAGCAATTGAGCTGTTCTGGACAAAAGGCTGCCCTGTCCTGAGCCAAGAAAGCCAGGCCTCCAAAGCTCTGGCTAAGGGGCTAAGTGGACGTCCAGAGCAGAGGATAGCAGAAGGAAATCAAAGGCAGGAGTCCTGAGTTCAAGTCTGAGCTCAGACCCTGCTCGTTAGGTGACTTCAGACAAGCCACCTTGCAATCTGGGTCTTCCTTTCCCTGTGGGAAGAATGACAGCCTTGGATTAGAGCCTCTCCAGGATCTCAGCAGCCTCTGAAGAACTGCCTGACTCTAAAGCCAAATTTGGATGGCCGGCTTCGTCCACTCCCAGACATCTCCTGACACCTTCACTGTCTTCCCACCCCTCCGTCCCTGTCCCCACCCCCAACATCGTCCTAGGGTACCTCCTGCCTGGTACCCAACTGAAGGCAAAGACCCTGCCTCGCCTCCACCCCTGGGCTCACAGGGAAGAAAAAGGAGAGACAGAAGGAAGGTCACATTTCTCACTTGGCCCACTGCCTGGTTTTCATTAGGCCCGCTGCCTAATTTTCCTGGGCGGCACTTGCTTTCTTGGCTAGTCTCCCCTTTCTTAACCATCTCAGAGGAAAGAGCTGTCACACCTCCCACCCCCCTGGCCGCTGGTGTTGTGGCCTGGAGTTCTTCCGCTGTGTCACCTCGGTCCTCTTTCTGCCACGTCAGCCGAATCCCCTTTTCCTGGAGTCCCCAGGGACAGAGTAGAGGCTCAGAGGCACCCAGATTTGGTTATCAACATCCCTTGTTACGAGCATCAGCATGTATTGAGCACTTGCTGGGTGCCAGGCCCTGTGCATTCGGCTCCCCCCAACACTTCTATGAGGTGGGGACTATTGTCAGCCCCATTTCATTCATGGTGGAGCTGGGACCCCAAATCCATGCCACCATCCACCATCCTATATGGACTCCAGGAGGGTTGGCACACCCGTCTCCTGGCTCAGCCCACGTATACCCTCCTCTACCCATCTGTTCCGGAATGGGACTTTCCTTAAGGTAAGGGGCTAAAGCCCCCCACAAAATGCCCCTCTCCACCTGAGATAGGGAGGGCCAGAGAACTCATGCGGGTTAGGGCGTTTGTCCCCACTGAGGACTGAGACCTTCCCATAGGCTGGGATATGGGGGGGGGGCAGGGGGGGAGAAGGAGGAAGACTGGACTCAGGAGCTCCTAGCTTGAGGGGGACACATGGGCCCTCATGGGGCTGAAGGGGGAGAGAGGACACTGCTGTCCCCAGACACACCCCTCCTTTGCACCCCCCAAATAGCCAGCTCTCCCCAGGACCCAGCCTTCAGCTGGTTCCAGTGGGGCTGCCCAGCTTCTCGGGGGCCAGGCCTGTGATAAAAACTCTGCAGTGGTGACCACGGTGAGCAGAGGTATTTTTTTTTTTTAAAGGAGAGCGAGAGAGAAAGGAAGAGAAGGGGGAAAAAAACCCTCTAGTGCCTGACATTCTTTTTAGGATGCCCATAAAAGATAATGTGACCTGTAAAATCTACAAGCTGCTTCCCAGCCTGTGGCGTCCGGGCTTCACGCCCCACTGCCACCCCCAGCTCCACTTCCAGTCTCGTGCCCCCAGGCCGAGGGCACTACTCCGGGGGTCCCGTGGAGCCTGGACCCTCTGAGCAATGGTGGGAGATGGGGGGTGCGGACCCCAGGGCTGGGGGAGACAGGGTCTGCCCAGCTGAGCGGTGCAGGTGGGGCTCCTTCTCACCCTCCTCCTCGGCACCCCTCGCCCCTGCCTGGGACCTGGGATCAGCAGGGCTGCCGCTGCCAGGCGAGGGGGCAGGAATGTGCCAGGGCAGATCCCGGCTCTCACTCTCGGGTGAGTCACCCCCGTGGGAGTGTGTTGACGAATCCGAATCCCGGCTCTTTGTTTTCAGCTCCTGGGAATTCACAAATTGGGGACAAACACCCTGTCCCCTGGGCCTGCTGCCAGGGAGTTGTGGTGAGAAGGGAGCCAGGAGACCTGGGTTCTAGGCCCAACTTCACTGCCAGCCGGCTGCGTAAAACCATCCGAGTTCTTGGCAACTTTGGGCCTCAGTTTCTCTACCTTTAAAATGGGCATTAAAAACCCTGCCCTTTGTAATTTTGCAAGGAGGTAATAAAACAAAAAATTATGTCATGGCAAGTACAATTCTTGAGGTGAGGATGATAATCAGCATTTATCAAGGTGCTATGCTAACAGGTTTAGAGTTCATCCTTTCAGCAGCCTCCTGAGCTCCACAGGATTGTCATCCCCTTTTTCAAAGGAGGAAACTGAGGCTCGGAGAGGTTAAGTAACTTGTATGAGGCTGCATGACTTACACCCCAGCCAGCACCAACCGGGCTCTGCGGCCTCCTGTGGTGGGAATTCAGGCACCCTGCAAACACCAGGCACGGTGATCACTGGGGCTGTCAGGGCCCATCCCGCCTTCTGGGTAGGGGCCAATACATGAGTGTCAGGGTGGCATGCCCGTCCCCAGGCCCCTGTCAGACCGCCCACCCCCGCCGCGGGTCCTCAGAGGACTCCCCGCATCCTTGCCAAGCCATGCCCACTTTTTCTCCCACCCTGCCCCACCTGTCTCCTCTCCCCTGGGGACCAGGAGGCCTTGGAGCCCTGGCTCCTTCCAGCACCCTCCCTGGGGCGGATGGGATGAACTCTGTGCTCCAAAACCCAGAGAGACTCACGTCACCGCCAGGAAGCCTTCCAGATCAGCTGGGCCTGCCCCAGGAAGGGCCTGGCCAGCTGGGTTCCCCAACCTCCCGGGACTCCACATCCTGGGCCCGGGGAGTGGGTGCCTCCTTGGGGTCCCACAGCCACCTTTCCTTTCCAGGGTGCAGAATTCCCAGCTCTGCCCCTCACCTCCTCTCAGCCCCTTTCCTGGGGTTTGGCTGACATTTCCTAGTGTCGCCATTGGGCGATGAGGCAAGACTTGAAATATTCCCTGCACATTTTCCAATTCCCTGTGTGCCTTAGAAAAGCCACTGCCCCTCTGTGTCCTCACAGTGACAAATAACGACAACAATGAGTGTCATGTGTCAAGCTGTGTCCACACAGGCGCTTGTTTCACCCCATTGGCATAGGAGAGAACTGAGGTCCTGGGTGGTGAAATGACTTGCCCAAGGTCACAGACTGGGTTTCAACCCACATCTCCTGGAGCTGAGGCCCTGGCTCTGAACCACTGCCAATGTCCCTTCCAGCTCGTCCAGCTCGCGAGTCTCTTACTTTTTCTCTCTGTGCCCAGGAGGGCCTGGTACATAGCAGGTGTCCAATGAATGTCACTGCGTGGGTGAAGGAATGCACGTGTCTTTGAATGAGTGGAAGCACAAATGAGTGAATGAATCAGCAAGTGGATGAATGAATGAATGACCTCAACCTTCACAAATGCCACAAAGAGGGGTGGCACAAGGATTTTCATTCCAATGTGTCAGATGAGGAAAACGAGGCTCAGCAAGGGAGAGCAACATGCTTGGGGCCACACAGTGATAGGGGACAGGGATGAGAACTTCGCCACCCCACCCCACACCCCAAGTCTTACCTCCCTCCTTCCTCCCATCGCCCCAGCCACACTCCGAGGCCCACTCTGCCTCCCTCCCCCTTGGCTGCGGACGCCACGTCTTTAAGCTGCCCTTTGAGGGACAAGCTGGGGAGGGGACTGGGGGGACCCTCCGCCCACCAGGCAGGACGAGGAGTCCAAACCCGGCTGTCTCAGATGGGGTCAGTGCAGGGGGGTCTTTATCTGCAAGCACTTATGGCACAATTGATGGGAGACGTGCTCATCAAATGAGGGACAAATCATAAAGTTCGGGAGATGGAAATTAGGCAGGGACAAACGATCCAGGTGCAGGGGAGATTTATGGGGGAGGCTGTATTCTAGCTAATGATTTCTGCTAATGATTCGCCGAAGTGTACAGTGGCACAGAGCCCACGCTCCATGGGGTGACGTGAACCCTGAGGGCCAGATGAAGGACGTTCCTGGGGAGTCGGCAACGGCAAGGGGATGGCGAAGAAAGACAGAGGAAGCCTCAAGTACTGGGGTCCCCCTGCAGGAGGCCGGATGAAACGGGGCTCCTGGGGTGTGCACAAACACTGCCGGAGATTTATGGCCCGACCCCACTCTTTGGCCCTTTCTCCACTCACCCTGAAAGTGCCTCCCTGCCTGGCAGCTCTGAGCGTTGGCCGGGCCTGCCCACTGCTGACACACACATTTTCCGAGCCCACCACTATCTTTCATTCCGCCACCCCCCTCATGGACGCAGGTTTCTGGCTGCAAATGGTCCCTCCCCGCCCCCCTTTCTTCTCCCCTCCCCTTTGTTAGAGCCGTCCTCTCCAAAATGCCACTTGCCAGCCCCCCACTTCATGGCCCTCCCTTCCCAACTCCAGAGGACCCCGGCTGGGGATTCAGAACCTCCCAGCCCCCTGACATCTGGTCCCAACGCACCCGGCCCTCCTCCATCACTCAACCCAGGGACGCTGGCCCATTCAGCAGGGACGGTCTCTCCTGAGTCTACCTTAAGTCCCGCTTGCTGCAAACCCAGTGCAGATCTCCTGGGGACGCTCTGCCCTTCAGACCCATGACCAGAAAATGTTCACAGGAGTTAATTCATGGAGGTCAAATCTCCATGGAGTTGCATTTGGCTCTTAGAACCTTTATGTGTTTCCTAATTTTTCCACAAGGAGCACGGGTGTCTTTTTTAAAAGCGAAGAATAAAAATGAGAAGATTGGCAGGTGTGAGGATGAAGGGACAGAGGAGGCCAGGTCCCTACACACCTCAGCTCTGGTCACCCCCTCCTCACCTGGACGAACCCCCACCCCCGCCTCAGCTTCATCTAGAATGCACTGAGCCCCCACTCTGCCTGCTCCCGAAGCCCAGGACTGAGCACACACACCCCTGTGAGCCCACGAATTCTTCACAGCAGCCCTGCAAAGTGGGTTTATCAGGTTCCCCATTTTTCAGATTGGAAAATTGAGGTTCAGAGAGGTAAAGAGCTTATCTGAGGCCCCGTGATTACCCTCGAACCCAGACCCTTCCATGCTTCAAACCCTGCCTGTAGCGCAGACCAGCTCATGTGAGCTGAGGCTCCGCCATGGACGGAGCTGGAGGAGAGTGGGGGAGACGGGTGCTGAGTGGTCCCTGGAAAGAGGGGCCGGGGGAGGAAAGCAAAGGATCAGCTTCCAACCACCATGCCAGGGATGACTTCAACGAGAATTGACTTCAACGTTTCAACGTTTTCTAAGAAAGCAGTGTCAGGACACATGGCGTCACTGACTGTATCTTCTGGAGAAGTGTTCAAAATACATTGTGAAGTGAAAAAGGCAGGTTTCAAAAGAATTAGAGGCATGGGGTCCCGTTTTGGTAAAGGGAAAAGATCTTTATGAGGATATATACACAGAGAAAGTTCCTTCCTCCCCCAAATGTCAGCAACGGGAGGGGGGATTTGAGGACTTGATTTTTCTTTTTCACGTCACCTGTACTGTTGGAATCTTACACAACAAAAGCATGTGATCTTAATAATCGGGGTGGGGGACTCAGCCAAGCCATTTTCATTTGGAAAACAGAAAAAGGAGCAGCCCTAGAGTGGGGCAGAGGCCATGCCCGGGTTTGGGCCTTGTCCCCGGAGCACCTGCTCCCAGACCCGCTTGTCACTTGTCCCCGGAGTGTCACTTCTGACAGCGGACATGCATACATGGCGGGAGGGGGGTTGGAATCCACTCTCCCCCACCCACGGCCCTAGGGCCCCTCGCCTCCTCCCCGGCCCACCCGCCAGCCCTCCGGGTGTGATCAAAGGCCAAAGTGAAAGTGAGATCTGAAACTTCAGCCTGGAAAAGCGAAGAGCTGATGCTGGGATAAGGACGGATCGCCGCTCACCAGCTGGGCACCCACCCCCGTGCCACCCCTTCCCTCTCCATCACCTTCCCGCCTGCATCCCTACTCTGGGGAGGGCGGCAGCTGCCCGTGGGCACGGCCCCAGGAGTGCTGGCCCCGCCACTCTCCTAGAACAGACTTACACTGGACTCATTCCTTTGGACTCAGGCAGCGTCTGTAGAAGTTAGCAAGTTCTGGAGGGAGGTGACCCATGACATTGGCTTCATGAGTGATCACCTGGGAGAGCGGAATCCTGATGGGCTGGGACCTGGGACAAGTCGGTTCTAGTGGGAACCAAATGGGGGCTCCTAGGGCAGGGGCTTCTGAGAGGAGGGCAGACCACTTTGGAGGCAGGAGGGGTACAATGAACACACACTTCACAAAGCACCTTGGAACGATCATAAGCTCTGGCCTCAGAACAACCCTGGTTAAAATCCCAGCCCAAATCAACTTCTCTGAGCCTCCTTTTCATCATCTGTAAAATGGGGATAATAATTATATCAACTGCATGTGGCAAATAGAGGGATTTGGCTCAATGTATATAAAGTGTCTGGTGGTTGGTAAGGGCTAAATAAATGGCAGCTGTTACTACTGTTGTGGCTCTGCAAGAAGAAGAGACAGAAGGCCTAGGAGGACCACAGATCTTGTTTTGCATAAGAGACATTTGGGGATGAGCAGTCACGGTGTCACTATCCTACCTGATGATTGGAGGAGGGGATGAGGGCAGGAAGAGGAAGGGGAAGGTGAGGCGCTGGGGAGATGGCAGAGATAAGGATACATCATGATCTTGCCTCACCTGGAGTGATGATTCAGCTGTCAAGGTGAAGTCCCCCACCCAGAGACTGGCCCCACAGGCTGTGGCCAGGCCCATGGGCACAGCAGGCACACACTGGGGAGTGACAGGGAACAATGTTCTGTCACTCCTCTGCCCAGTGGCTCAGGCATTCCCCAATCTCTTCCCACCCAGGCCAGGCTGAGCACCCAGACCCAAGTGTCCTGCTGTCTTCAAGGCTGGGCAGGCCCAGAGAGATTCAGGAATTTGTAAAGGCCACACAGCAAGACTTGTGAGATACCTTCCAATCAAACTCAGAGAGGTCAAGTCACTTGCCCAATGTCACACAGCTCCAACATGACAGAGCCAGAAAGCCCAAAGCTTGCCCGTGATATCAGGCTGCCCAGAGTCTGGCTAGAGACAGGCACCAGTGAACCCCAATGCTTCTAAACTAAGACCCACAAATTGTGGGACACAGGCTTCCCAGAGGGTCCTAAGGACCAGGTGTGGGGTGATTTCCCAGGAGGCCCTGCCCTCAGGAGTGGAAGAACCTGACCTGTTCACAGGCCCTTGGGGATTCTTCTCATCCCTAATTGTCCTCAAACACCTCTCCTTCCACCAGGAGCACCTCCTCACCTACAAATTCCCAGTAAACCCCAATTTAAAACCCTCCAACCTCCTCCTTCTCCTCCAGGCAGCCCCCCGGCCTCACTGTGTCTCTCTGAGCCATCTGTCCCTCTGCCCCGAAGCCCTGGAAGCTGTGTGTCTGCCTGTGGGTGGTTGGGCAGCTCCTCCAATCTTCTTTCCTTTGGGGTATATGTGTGTGTGCACATCTGCACCTGTGTGAGCACGCGCGCGTGGGTGTGTTCCTCCACGCAGGCTCTAAGCTCCCCAGTGGTGGTGACCAGACCATTCATGGCCTCCCCACCTCCACCCTCAGGACAGGACCCTGTCCACATCGGGGGGTCAGAGGGTTCTGGACACACTCTTGAGAGCCACAGATTAGGGGGCGCCCAGGTCAGCCTTGCGTTAACCCAAGGTGACTCTTTTGACTTCCTAACCAATGCACTTGGGGAGTAATTCACTTGACAGGAAGTCTCTGCTTCGCAGGAGGAGGTGGGATGAGGGTCCTTTAAACAACCAGCCCTCCTGGTACTTTCAAAATGGACCTGTTTACTGTGCTCCAACCTGCCGGCCCTGTTCTGAGAGCCCTGGGCTGGGCCCGCCAACAGTGAGACGCCCACCCAGCTGCCTGCTCAGCCATCCATTCGGAGGCCACAGCCTCCTTAGCGTGGCACTCGAGGCCTTGCACAACCTGGCCCCAGCCTGCCTTTCCCAACAGCAATAAAAACAAAGATGACAGTGGTGGTTGATGTTCCCTGGGTGCCTCCGTGCAAGGACATCATTGCCTCATTCATCTCTCACGTGGCTCTGAGCTAGGATGTCAAGCAAGCTCCTTGCCATGTTGCCAGCAACAGAGAAATTCTGCAATGCCCCAGAAGGGAGCAGGATTGGAAACCAGGTCACTGGGTGCCCCAGCACCCACTCCTAACCTCTGGCCCATGCTGTCCTGCTCAGGGCGACCATTCCCGCCAGGCCGACTATTCACCCTTTCTGCACACTGGCCCTGTTCCTGCTGATCGCCAGCCTTTGCACGCACAGTTCCCCCACGTGGAGGTTCTCTCCCTGCTCCTCCCTGGGTCCAACTCCTGCTTACCTGTTAAACCCAGCTCAGACACCCCCTCCTCACCACCTGCCATGCAGAAGCAGTTCTGGTGGCCCTCACTTCAGGGTTGGGTTAGGATTGTCGGTGTCTGTCTCTCTTGCTGAGCTGGGAGCCCCAGGCCACTCAATCAGGATGTATTAAAAAGCACATGCCCGGTTGGCCAATGTTTATTGAGCACCTATTAGGTGCCAGGCCCTGCAGTGAACAAGCCCACCAAGGCCTCAGGCTCAGGAAGCACAAAACCAAGAGGGGGAGACAGACCACCTGCATGTCGGCTGGTGAGTGAACAAGATGATTTCAGAAGGGGCTAAATCCCGTGAAGAAACAAACGGTGATCTCCTGGAGGCCTGGCAGATGGGAGTCGGGTCTTTACCAAAGCAAGTGCTTCTCCCGGCCAGACCGGCTCTGACTCATGACCAACTAAATCATCACGGACTCATTCATTCACTCACTCACTCATTCATTCAATCACTCATTCTCTGAGCACTGACTGGGCTGGGTGCTGTCCTCCAGTGTCCCTGGGGAAGGCGATCCTGCTCATCATTCCAGTGAATCCAGAGATGGAGGTTGGGGTGGGGAATGAGCAGGGGGGGCCACACGGTATAGAACACTTCCACTCCCTCTGATCAGTCATGCTTCCTAATTCAATAAGGTGAGAAGGAGCATAATTTGATCATATTTGTTTTGCATCACTGCAAAAACAGAAAATGAAGGGCTGCAGAGCCGCACCAATTTACTTCATCCGACCTTGATTAAAAGAAAATTAATTGTCGCATCTCTCAGGATATCACAGGCAGCAGCCAATGGCTCTCCAAGATACCACAAAGAGAGGGAAAAAGAGGGAGAGAAGCTTCTTGCTCTTTTCTCTAACCACTTCCAGCCCTGCTGCCAGCAGAGAAAGCAGAGCTTGTGGGGCGTGCGCAGCAGAGGCTACTGGCAGATGGGAGAGGGAGCCCCTGAGCCCACCCTGGGTGGGGTCCCTCCATCCCAAAGCACCCCATAGGCTCTCAAAAGCCCCCATGGACTCCCGTCCCTCCCCCAGGGCAGGAAGAAGCTGTTTTGGGGGAGCCTAGGGAAAGTACCCCCAAAAAAGCCAGGCCCCCTCTAGCTGCCCCCCACCCCATCCACCCCAGGCTGCCCAGCCCCAGCACTGGGAGGGAAGGAAGTGGGGAGGGAGGGAGGCTGGCTGCCCAGGTGAGCCGGGGCGGGGGGTGTCAGTGGGGAGCACAGCTCATGAAAAGTTAATGCCCCCTTGCAGGTTGTTGATTTTTGTTTGTTTTTCTCTTTTTGCCAGAAGAGAAGCCTCTTTCATTAGCCCAGACTGTCATTACCCGGCATTAAATTTTCATAGAGCGGGTGGGAGGCTAGGCAGGGGGAGGTGGGCAGGGGGCGGGCTGGGGGCTTCGGGGCTGGGCCTGCTGGGGGCTGAGACTGGTTCCCCTGGGTTTCCGTCTGACGCTTCCAGGTCTTAATAATAATAACTGCATTTCTCCGTCACCCACCATATGGGAAGTGTAGCCCCCAGACTGTATCCTTTGAGCTTCCTAACAACCCTGTGTGGACAGCTCCACTAAGATCATCCCCATTTTACAGATGAGAAACGGGCTGTTGCCCATTATAACCAATGAGTGGTGGCATCGGGACCCCCATGGAGGGGGGAAGGGGGAAGGGCAGTGGGGGCTAGAGGGAGTGGGGGGACAGCCCCCAGCAGGGCAGGGACTCAGGGCGGTGTGGGGCACTTTCCCACGGGGAGGGGCTGCAGGCGCCTGCACCCCCAGCCACACCCCGAGCAGGTGGGTGGGTGGCTCCCCTCAGCCTTGCGAGGGTCCACATAGGCAGGGCCAGTGCCCCGCCAGGCAGGTGTCGGGCCTCACAATGGTGCACCTGGCAAGGGTGCCAGGCCTGCCCATTCAGCCCCGGAATAATCACTGCTCTGCAGCCGCCAGGCCCAGAAGCTTCCAGGGGGTTGCAGACAGGAGAGGGAGCCGGGGAGCAGATGGGCCACGGGTGTTGGGTTTCCAGCCATGAGAGGGGCAGCGAGGGGGGAGGGGGGATCAGGGCTCCGCCCACCCCATGGTCCCTCCCACTCCATTCGCCAGGGCTGGGGTGGGTGGGGGGAATGGGTGGGCTTCTCCTAGGCCTGGGGAATCCTGAGAAGGCTGATCTCTGGCTACGCCAGCCACTCCAGCAAGTCTTAGAGCCTCCCTGGGCCTCAGCTTGCTTATCTGTAAAATGGGCGTCTGTTCACTACAGCTTCATGAGCACTCGCTGCGAGCCAGGCATGGCTCTGGGCATCAGAAAAGCTGCAGTGAGCAAACGGATACAAACCCCTGCCCTCTGGGAGCCAGAGAGAAATCAAGATAAAGGGATGAAATGCCTCCAGGGGCTGCAACTTGAGGCAGGACGGCCAGGGATGTCTTACTGAGAAGTTGGTGTTTTGAGTCAACCCCAGAAGGAGGTCGGGGAGCCACCCAAGCAGATCTGGGGGAAAAGCATTCCAGGCAGAGGGGCTAGCAGGAGGAGGAGGATTTGTGTAGGGGCTGGAGCAGGGGCTGAAGCATCCAGGACTGGGCCCACCCCCACACATACAGGCCCTGCTCGCAAACGATGCCCTGACAACTGCGGTGATGCTGGCGCTTCCCACACATCTTATGTCAGGTTATTTGTCCGTCCACCCCTGGAGGCCCTGAGCTCCTGGAGGCTGGAATCTCCAGCCTCATTTACACATAAGGAAATTGAGGCTTGAGGAGGGAGGGAGTTGTTCGTGTTTACAGGGTGCTGGGGACTGGGCTCTCTTGTCTCAGGTCGGAGGTGGAGAAGTGGAGGCAGGACAAGATCCTGGGCTGCGTGGCTCCCTCTCCAGTGCTCTGTCCATTTGATACCAGACAGGCAGAGGATATGATGGCCAAGATGGGGAAAGAGCAAGAGCCCCCCTCCCGCCCCCACTGGTGTCTCCTGGGCCTGTCTTTGCAGGGCTCCTGGTGTGAGCTTCATGCCCCTATGCACCAGGGGTCTGTGGGGCAAGAGAAAGGAGGAGCTGGGAAGGGCTGAGGGACAGTCCAGCCCTCTCATGTTACAGGAGAGGAAACCAAGGCCTAGCAGGAGACTTTGAAGAAACTGACCCTTCCTGGCCTCAGTGATTGCATCTGTGCAATGGCGCTGCAGCTAGATGGGTGCCAAGTGTCAGCCGCTGCAGGGGTGGAAGCCATAAGAGTCTTACAAAGCGACCCCGCAGGAAGCCCTGGTAGCAGGTTCTTGACCCACACTGGGGGGCAGGAGGAGAGGTGGTCCCTGGGCTGAGAAAGCACGTGAGCATGCAAGGATGCAAGCAGCAGGCATGGAGGGAAATGGCAGGGCACCTGGCTGGATGTGGATGAGGGATCAAGGGGAGACTGGGGTGGTTGGGAGGAGCCAGGAAAGGCGGCCTGTCCCTCTCCTGCAAGTCCACTATTATCGCATCACTTCCCTGGGTCATGCTCTTCAAGCAGAAGTCCTCTTGGAGAGGTAGCTGTTACCTCTCTCTGAGTGTCCAGAAGCCAGGAGGGGGACAATGGGCAAACACGGGCAGCAGCCTGCTGGTCCCCGGCATCCCAGAGACCTGATGCCCACTGGTCATAAGGCCCCTCGAGCCTCAGTCTGCACATCTATAAAATGGGAAGAATAACAAGGGCACTGGGCACGTGGGCTTGTTGTGAGAATTCGGAGAGACCACATGCCAGGCCCTCAGTGCAGCCTGGGCACGGGGTCTGCGTTTGATGCAGGGTGCTGCTGGTAGGTTTGGGAAAGTGAGGGGTGCTCTGAAGCCAAGAAGCCCCTGCAACTGCTGGAAGGGTCACAGGGAGGAAACTGAGGCTTGAAGAGATTAGGGGATACAGCTAAGGGAAGGAGCCATTATTTGAGCACAGGGCCACCTGGTTCCTGGGCACAGTGGGGAGGGTAAGGCCTGGGGACATCAGGGGTGTGACTTGGGGGCAGTGAGGACACTTCCAGGCCCCTCCAAGGCCCGGCTGGGGGCTGGTGCCCTGATGACTCCAGCACTAGCAGGCCTAGGGCCTGATGGTGCCTGCCTTACTCCTGGTGGCAGAGGGGGATCGAGGGGACCCCCGTGCCCCGTTCCAGCCAGCCCCCAGCTTGGCTGGACTCCTTCCCTCCCATCCTCCCGCCGGCTCCTCCGTGGAACAAAGGCAACACGGGTGCATCCCCACTTCCTGGCAGTACTGATTATCTCATTCCCTACCCCTCAATTACCACTTCCTGAGGGCGGTATTATTCTGGGGGCTCCCCTGCCTGTCTCAGAGGCTGTCAGGGTGTTTGTGGGAATGTTTGTGGTAGGGGTCTCCATCAGTTCTGGGAAGCCCACAGGAGCCAGGCTGGGCTCTGAACGCTGGCCCCTGGGCCGGCCTCCAGGAAGTGGGGGGACTCGGCTGCCCCTCACCTGCCACCCCGCCTCTCCCAGGATCCCGGGCTCTCGGCATAGATTGGACCCAGACCCGTAGGCTGCCCCACCATCAAGGATACATAGGTGTGTACAGGCATGTGTGTGGGGGTACGCTAACATGTGTGAGTGATGTGTGTGCATGGACAAGTGTGTGAAGGTATGCAAAGAAGTGAATGTGTATATATGACAGTGTATATGTGTGTAAGAATGAGTGTGTGCCAGGATGACCGTGTGCAACGAGACTGTGAGCACATAAGTGGTAACACAAATGGTTCTGTGTTTGCACATAGGCAAGTGTGAATTTGAGTGAAAAGGAGTGTGAAAGGGGGTGACTGAGTGTGGGGGAGTGTGTGTGTGGGCAGGGCTCCCCACTCCCATGTCTGGAGTCGGCTGGGGGAAGAAGGCTGGGGGAGTGGGGGTTGGGGGGTGGCCCGGGGCCCAGGGCCAGTGGCAGGGACCTCAGATCTACAGCCCTAGATCTTCCTGCTGTGACTTGGAGCTCCCATCCTTCCTGTCAAAGGGAAAGAAGCACTCACCTAGGGCAGGTAACACTGGTTGCAGATGCAAAAAGACTCAGTGCTGATTTGCATTCTCAATTTGCATATATTTCCAAGAGGCCTACTGATTGGTTACTTGAAAGACCTGAATCCCTCCCACCCCTGCTGGATCTGCCTGGAGAAAAATCACGGTTGGGCTCTGAGAGATGAGGCTAGCCCATGAGGTCTGAGGCCCACCCAAAGGCCTGGTTGGGGTGGAACTGCAAACCCACTGAGAATCGGGCTTGATTACGGGCACAGAGCAGGCAACGGGCCTCAGGCCTCACCTGGGTGGGCTCGTAGCTCCCCATCAATGAGTGAACAAACATGTGAATATGGGCCAAGCAGGTGCCAGCTATCCAGGGTTCTCAAATCTTCAGGTGGGGTCTTAGCATGGAGCCCCCAAACCTTTGAGATGGAGCCCTTCCCCCCTCCCCCCAGGCCCTTCCCTGTCTCACCTCTAAGTTGGGATCCAAATGCATGACCTCCTCTGCATTCAGGGCTGCCACCAGGGCGCCACCTTTGGGAACCCTCTCTGTTTCCCCAGGCCTCTCGGTCCCTGAGCTGCCCAGAGGGCAGAGCAAGAGGCCAGAGCCTGGCAAGTCCTCTGAGAGGAAGAAGAGGTGAGACGGAGCGGTGGCGGAGATGAGTGCGTGCATGTGTGCATGTCGGGTATGTGCACAAGAGTGTATCCGCTCAAAGGGCACTCACAACTGTGAGTGTGTGACAGTCTTGTGCACATGGGAAAAGATGCGGGTATTGGACATAGACATGCATGGATCTGAAGGTCTGTACACAAGTGTGCATTTGTGTGCTGTGGCCATTTGCTCAATAACATGTCAAGGAAAATATGTTTGCAGTGTGAAAGGCCTATATGCCTTTTCTCCATTTGCCCATTCACTAAATTTCCTGATTTTCCCCTGTAGCGAACAGTATGGCTTGACAATGACAGGGCCTTTGAAGTTTTCTTTTCTTTTTCTCATAAACACATCACACACGTGTGCATAAACGTGTACAGCTGCATGACCATATGATCATGTTGTAAATGTGTATGTGCATCGTCCACCCATATCAACTGTCAATCTGCTTGCATTAACACCTTCGGGTATTGTGTGTGTGGGCACGAGTCAGTTCACGTGTGCTGTGTACCTGTGTGCTTCCTGTGGCTCCTCTGTGAGTTGTGTGCAGGCATGCATGTGTGGGAGATCACCTGGTGTGGGTGAGCCCAGGGTCCTGTGGTTGCATGGGTGCCCAGGACTGTGTGTGGGAGCGTGACCGTGTGCAGTAGGTGTATGTACAGTACAGCATGTGTTTGCATATCGGGAGTTGGGGATGTTTAGTAATTAAATCCCTTTTCATCCTTCTGCACCTGTCTCCTTCTGAAAGCTGAGAGAACAGACGTCAAACGGGGCAAGGGTTGGATTGAATACAGCCAATTCTGAAATATTTATTAGCTTGCGACTCCGCTCAATGGAGGAGAAGGAATGCCAGCTAATCCACCCAGCAGTGCTCGCAGCAGGGGCATTTTTCAACAGGGACTTCTTACATTTCAACGACTGCCCATTCTGTCCAAAAATGGGAGAGATTTCATCTCAGCCCAGGCAGGGGGTTTTCAGAACGCTGGTTAAGGAACTAGAGGGCAGAGAGTGAAACCTGCACACTTGTTCCTGGGTTCCTGTGCCCCCTGTTCACCCTTTCCTGGGGCTGTGAAGGCTTTTCCTCCTCGGGCAAACACTGACAGAACAGTGGACAATCATGGTGGCCTTTAACAGCCACCGTGTGGGACCCTTTACTGGGCTGCAGGCACTGTGTCTAGGCTCTCTCATCTGATTTTCACGAAAAGCAGATGAAATAAGTGCCAAGTGTTATAATGCCCCATTTAACAAATTAGGAAACTAGGAAATTAGGGAACATTTAACAAAGAAGGAAGCAGAGGCTCAGAGTAATGAAGTAATTTGCCCCAAATCAAAAGCTTCTTAGTGGTGGAGTCAGGCCTTGAACCCAGGGAACCAGGTCCCCCAAGCTCAAACTCTCAGCCTGCTCTGCCTGTAGCCTCCGAAAAGAACTACTAAGGACCTGCGCCATGCGCTGTGCTGCGAATTCTAAGGCTGCATCTAAGATCAGTGAGAAAGAGTGGGGTGATCCATTAGAGATGGCCGTCATTGTGGCATGTGGACAAGTGGGACTGGCCATACATTTGCTATCCCTGATCCCCACCCCCACAGCCTGCTCATTGTGGTGTTTTCCCTTTGCATAAGTCATGATGAAATTCCTCTAATTGCCCAGGTGTGCCAGTTTGGGTGTTTTATGTCCCCCAAAATGCCATGTCCTTTAATGCAGTCTTGTGGGGGCAAACGTATTAGTGTTGATTAGGTTGGAATCTTTGGATTAGGTTGTTTCCATGGAGATATGACCCACCCAACTGTGGGTAATACCTTTGATAGGGTTATTTCCATGGAGGTTGGCCCCACCCATTCAGCCTGGGTCTGAATTAAATCACTGAAGTCCTATAAAAGAGTTCACAGACAGAAGGAACCCAGTGCAGCCGCAGCCAAGAGACATTTTGGAGACCGTTGAAAGTAGACTTGCTAGTCCAGAGTTTGCCTGGGAGAAACTAAGAGAACAACCTAGGAGAAAACCATTTTGAAAACAGAAACCCCAGAGCAGATGCCAGCTACGTGTCTGTACCTTCCCAGATGACAGAGGTGTTCAGATGCCCCTGGTTTTCTTCAGTGAAGGTACCCTATTGTTGATGCCTTCGTTTGGACACTTTTATAGCCTGTAGAACTCTAATTTTGTAACCAAATAAAACCCCTTTATAAAAGCCAATCCATTTCTGGCAGTTTGCATAATGGCAGCATTAGCGAACTGGAACACCAGGCTAAGAACTTTAGAGTCTTCCTTAACTCTCCTTTTCTCTACCCTGTATCCAATTCCTTGGCAAATCCTGGTGTCTCTACCTTCAAATGGTATTCAGAACTGGACTGCTGCCACCAGTCCAAGTCACCATCGTTTTCCTCTCGGATTATAGCAATGGCTTCCTAAACAGCCTCCCCGCTTCCAGTCTTTTCCCCTCCCCCCCCCCACAGGACTGGCTGCTAAAACAAATACCATACACTCGGTTGGCTTAACAACAGGAATTTATTGGCTCACAGTTTCAGAGGCTAGAAGGCTTGTTTCCTCCCAGAACCAGTACCTGCTGGCTGGTGGGCAATCTTTGGGGTTCCTTGGCTTTTTGTCACATGGCAATGCACACGGTGGTAACTTCTCCTTTCTCATTCAAATTCCACTGACTTTCAGCTTTGTCTGCTTTCTGTGGCTTCTCTCTGTGGCCTTCTCTATAAAGACTCCAGTAATAGGATTACAGCCCATCCTGATTCAGGTGGCCATAACTTAACTAAAAAAATACCCTCATCAAAAGGTCCTATTTGCGATGAGGTCACACCCACAGAAACAAATTAAGATTAAGAACATGTTTTTTGGGGGTTACATAATTCAATCCCAAATGCACTCCAACAACTCCCCATTTCACTCATGGGAAGTCGTTTTTGTAAAAGCCAAAGTCATGGCATTGACCACAAGGCCCAACCTCACTGACCTCATCTACTTCTCTCCCCATTCCTCGCTTTAGTCACACTGGCTTGCTTGCTGTTCCTTGAGCACACCAGGCATGTTCTCTTCTCGGAGCCCTTGCACATGCTGTCCGCTTTGCCTGCAATCCCTTTCCCAGACATCCATGCAGTGCGCTCTCTCACCTCCTTTAGGTCTTTGCTCAAAGGTCACATTATCAGGACCACCTTATGAAAAACAGTTCATGCCCATCCACTGGGCCCAGAACTCCCCTTTCCCCTTATCCTGATTTTGTTCTCTGTAGCTTTTGCTTGACATTCTATATATTTGCTAATTTCATTCCTTTCAATATTTGACAAATAGATATTGCATGCCAAGCCCTGTTCTCTCAGGATCTGTGGATTTATAGTTTTCACCATATTTGAAAAATGTTTAAATATTATTTCTTCAAATATCTTTTCTGTCCCAACCCCTTCCTTCTGGGACTCCAATTATACATATGTTAGACCTCTTGATATTGTCACTCTGTTAGGTTTGTTTTTTTTCCCCCCTAATCTTTTTTTTTTCACTCTGTATTTCATTTTAGATAGTGTATATTGCTATGACTTTAAGTCACTGATATTTTATTCCCAGTCTCTAATCTGTTTTTTTATTCATTTTATTGAGATATATTCACATACCACGCAGTCATATAAAACAAATCGTACATTCGATTGTTCACAGTACCATTACATAGTTGTACATTCATCACCTAAATCAATCCCTGGCACCTTCATTAGCACACACACAAAAATAACAAGAATAATAATTAAAGTGAAAAAGAGCAATTGAAGTAAAAAGAACACTGGGTGCCTTTGTCTGTTTGTTTGTTTGTTTCCTTCCCCTATTTTTCTACTCATCCATCCATAAACTAGACAAAGGGGAGTGCAGTCCTTATGGCTTTCCCAATCCCATTGTCACCCCTCATAAGCTACATTTTTATACAATTGTTTTCAAGATGCATGGGTTCTGGGTTGTAGTTTTATAGTTTCAGATATCTACCACAAGCTACCCCAATTCATTAGAATCTAAAAAGTCTAAATTGTGCATAAGAGTGCCCACCAGAGTGACCTCTCGGCTCCTTTTGGAATCTCTCTGCCACTGAAGCTTATTTCATTTCCTTTCACATCCCCCTTTTGGTCAAGAAGATGTTCCCTATTCCACGATGCCGGGTCTACATTCCTCCCCGGGAGTCATATTCCATGTTGCCACGGAGATTCACTCCCCTGGGTGTCTGATCCCACGTAGCGGGGAGGGCAGTGTCTAATCTGTTTTTAATGCCATCCAGCATATTTTTCATTTCAGATATGGTATTTTTCATCTTTAGAAGTTCAATTTGGGTCTTTTCTATATTCTCTATTTCCTCATCACATTCATGCTTTTCTCAAACTTATTAAACCTTAGGAGTATATTAATAGTAGTTGTTTTAGTATCTTTGTCTGCTAATTCTACCATTTCTGGGTTTGTCTCTATTGATTAATTTTTCTCCTGGTTATAGGTCATATTTTCCTGCTTCCTTGCCCACCTGGTAATTTTTGCTGGATGCTGGGCATCTTTAAAATAGACTTAATCTTTGAATAATTTTAGACTTACAGAAAAATTGCAAAGATATTATAGAGAGTTCCTATATCTCCCACACCCAGTTTCCTCCATTGAGAACTGGTTTACATTACTGTAGTATAATTGTCAAAACTAAGAGACTGACATTGGTACATCACTACTAACTAAGCTCCAGACTTTATTTGGGCTTCACCAGTTTTTCCATTCATATCTTTTTCTGCTCTAAGATCCAATCCAGAATACCACATTGCATTTAGTTGTCAGGTTTCCCCAATATCCTCTGGTCTGTGACAATTTCTCAGTCTCTTCTTATTTCTCTTGACAGTCTTGAGGAATACTGGCCAAATATCCTGTAAAATGTCCCCCGGTCTGGTTTGGTCTGCTGTTTTTATCATGATTTGATTGAAGTTATGGGATTTGGGAAAGAATACCACAAAGGCAAAGGGCCCTTCTCATCACATCATATCCACATGGCATCACTAGTGACATTAGCCTTCACCATTTGGTTAAAATAATGTTTGTTGGGTTTCTCCACTGTAAATTTACTAGTTTTTCCTTTCTATCTTCTCTTCTTTGGAAGCAAATCACTAAGTCTACCCTACAGTCAAAGGGATGGGAACTCAATCCCACCTTTTTAGAGGGAGTACCTACAGATATTATCTAGAATTCTTCTGTAAGGAAGATTTGCCTCTTCTCCCCCATTTCTTTATTTATTTAATCCTTTATTTTATAAAAATATGGGCTCATGTATATTTATTTTATACTTCGGATTTTAATCCAATATTGCACTATTTACATTTTGTTGTTCAAATTTTCCAGCTTTGACCATTGGGGGCCCTTTCAGTCTAGCTCCTGTGTCCTTTTGATTTGCCCCCATCCTTCTTTTTTGGAGCCCTTCTTACTTTCTGGTACTACAAGATACTCTGGCTCATCTTGTATTTTCCCTATTCTGTTCCTAGAATCTGCCATTTCTCCTTTAATTGGAGAACGGTATTAGAAACCAAAATCTGACAGGGTGTGCTTGTTGCTAGTAGGGTGTTATTGTTTCTAGGCCCTCTAAGTAGATAAAGCTAGGTAATATACAGATGTGTACTAACTCAAGTATGCACACATATCTACAGTTGTTTCTGTGTCCATCTATATCTGCATTAGGCTAAACGTAAGTTCATAACGATGTCTCTGACTCTAATCCAGTATCACAGAGTTCATTCCAGCCTCCCCACCTTGCTTATCTGTAAGCGCCCTCTCCAACAGTGAGAAGCCTGACTCTCAAGCTCCACCATCCATTTACTTATTTATTCAACCGACATTTAAATGTCTACATTGTTGTGTGCTGGATTTTGTTGTATTCCTTTAAACATTGCTAGACTTTGTTCTGGGATGCAGCTAAATTATTTGGACTTGGTTTGATCCCATCAGAACTTGCTTTTAAGTTTTGTTAGTGTCAGCCCAGAGCAGCCTTCAGTTTAAGGCTCATTTGGCCCCACTACACAGGCAATAGCCTCCTGAGGACCTTCCCGATGGTCCACGTATCAGGTCTTTCCACTCTGGCTGCTGTGAGAGGAGGCTCTCCTCAGATCTCAGCACACTCCCTGTGCAGCAACTTCCTCTTCAGTACTTACCCTCATAAATTCTGGTTTGTGGCCTTCTGAACTCCAAATTCTGTTTCTCAACTCGGTAAGACTACTATTTTTCTTCCCCTATTCCTTCCCTGTGATCCAGTCTGTAAACTCTCTGGGCAGCAAGGTGGGGCAATTGCAGGGCTCACCTCGTTTATTTTCTTTCTCTTAGGATCTCTGCCTTGTGCTGCAGTGTCCAGTGTCTGAAAACTGTTATTTCATAGAATTTTCCAGTTGTCCAGTACTTTCAGGTGAGAGAGTAAGCCTAGTCCTATTACTCCATCATGTCCATAAGTAGATGTCCAAATGCCGTGCTAGATGACGGGAGCATGGTAGCAAATAAATAGACAAAAAGCCCCTGCCCTCTGAAGCATGCATTCTAACTCAGGAGTCAGGAACATTCTAGCACAGGGATCAGCAGGCTTCTGTAAAGGGCCAGACAGTAAATATTTAAGCTTCGTGGGCTGAGAGGCAAAACTGAATGATAACTGCATCACTATGATTCATTGTGAGTCACGTAGCAGAGCAAATCGATGACAGCACCACATACGGTTTCTGTCACAGCTCCTCAGCTCTGCCACCACTATAGTGAGAGAAAGCAGCCATGGGCAATATGTAAATGAATGAGCATGGCTGTGTTCCAATAAAACTTTATTTATGGAAGACAATGGCATAACTATGTAGCTTATACAGTATTATTGTGTGCTTGTTAAAATATTGTGGCTCACACTCCCTTTATCCAGTGTGTGAACAGATGAGTAGAAAAATGGCAACACAAATTAAATGAAAACTAGGGTGGGATGGGGGGGTAGAATTCTTTAGGTGTTCTTTTTAACTTTCTAATTTTATTTTTTTGGGGGGAAGGGGAGTAAGGAAAATGTTCAAAAATGGATTGTGGTAATGAATACACAACTATATGATGGTACTGTGAACAGTTGATTGTACACTGTGGATAATTGTATGGTATGTGAATATATCTCAATAAAACTGAATTTTATAAAAGTAACAAAACAGAGAACCAATGATGGCGGCTAGGTGAGACAAAGCAAGGAGACACCTCCGTGAAAAACAATGAATAAAAACCAGAAAGTGACCCAGAACGTCACCTCCAAAGTAGCTAGGAGGTCTCCTAAAGCCACAGGGAACGTCCATCTGGCGAAACTAGAAGTCTGCATTCTGAAACGAGTGAGTGAATCTGATTAGTCCCTC